>JACXGJ010006404.1:0-34535 GCA_016801105.1 Esox niger | reverse complement strand
GTGTGTGTGTGTGTGTGTGTGTGTGTGTGTGTGTGTGTGTGTGTGTGTGTGTGAGATGATGGGGGAGGTTCTCGCCAGCTGGGCTTCATGTTAATGTTCAGTGGAGTTCTGTGGAATCAGTCAGACGTACTGTTTACCCCGCAGCCCATATGGGACACTTGTGCATACACACACACACTCACACAATGGTTAAGCTTGGGTGCACACTACATAGTCATTGCCACAATTTCATGTTCCAACGATGTTCCATTCTTCCCATTTATTTTTTCCCCCATACATGTTCATACAAATGTTTGCAGGAAATACTGTAATTGTGACTGTTTGTGTGTTTCAGGATGAACGAAGAGCAGATAGCCACAGTGTGCGTGTCGGTGCTGAGGTCCCTGTCATACCTTCACACACAGGGTGTCATCCACAGAGACATCAAGAGCGATTCGATCCTCCTAACCAGCGATGGACGGGTGAGACCACGCCAGTCCTCCCTGGGCCCTGTAACACTTTAGGACAGTGTTTTCCAGCCGTTGGCATCAGTGACTGGTTGTGCCCATTTCCTGGACTGCAGCACAAGTTTATCAACCAGTTTTAATGTCACGTTTAGCAACCAGCTTTAATGTCCAGTTTAGTAGCCGGCTTTAATATCCAGTTTAGCAGCCTGTTTAATATCCCTAACAGGATGTAAAATGACAACACTGGAGCAGACTAAACGCTTTCCGGCATTAACGCACACTGACCTTTGGGTTCAGTTTCTGACCTTTCCCTACTTCTGTGTTGGTACCAGAACCAACAAACAGAACCCAGTTCTCCAGTGTCTCTGACTGCAGAGAGAGAAGCGTGGAGAAACTCATCATAATCAGTTAGCAGCCCGTCCCTATTTATTGAAGCCAGCCTAATGCCTCGTAATGAGCTGCCGGGGCGTGATGGAGGGATGGCTGATAAAGGGGTAATACAAGCAGGATTAGAGTGGCTTATTTGAAACATCTTCGTCCCAAGAGGTCAGCATTTCTTAGTGGTGAAACGACCGAGGGTTTCGGTAGAAGATGCAACCCGGGCAGGGTCTTAGTCATGAAAAGGGCATCCCGAAATTGTGATTTAAGGGAAAGGACGTTATAAAAAAATAAATACAGTATACAACTATTTAGTGTCCCGTAATACAGACTTTCTCAGAAATGAACAGGGATAACATTACAGATGATTATCCACATTTTATTTTTTTCTACAGATTAAACTGTCTGATTTTGGCTTCTGCGCCCAAGTGTCCAAAGAAGTGCCAAAGAGGAAGTCTTTGGTGGGCACGCCCTACTGGATGGCGCCGGAGGTCATCTCCCGGTTACCCTATGGAACGGAGGTAAGGAGACACAGGTCCAAATAACACATTCAAATATCTCAACAATAGTGATAGTTATATAAGGTAACTAGGCACAATTTGTTGGGGTGGGTATGGGCCTAATATACCGCACTTAAGGGCTGTTTTTAAGCACGACACAACCTGGGCCTTATCACGCAAATCTCTACCATACCACTATTATAAACTAGAACATAAACACCTCGTGGTATGGCCTTGTTTTTGTACCTCGTGGTATGGCCTGATATACCACAACTATGCACCAATCAGCAATTAGGGCTTTAAAATAGACAGAAACACCATTTACTCTGCCCGCTAGGTGGATATCTGGTCACTGGGCATCATGGTCATTGAGATGGTGGACGGGGAGCCCCCCTACTTCAATGAACCCCCTCTACAAGCCATGAGGAGGATACGAGACAATCTACCCCCACGGTTAAAGGAGTCCCACAAGGTTAGCGGAGCCCATTATTTCCTTACACAATTTAATATGGCAAATTCACAAAAAGGATTATTCTGTGCCTGTTATCCCTCAATTCAAGTATATCAGAATGTGTTCCTTTTTTCTCGTCAGGTCTCGTCAGTTCTGAGGGCCTTCCTCGACCTGATGTTGGTTAGAGAACCGTCTCAGCGAGCCACAGCCCAGGAGTTGCTCCAGCACCCTTTTCTCAAACTCTCGGGCCCCCCCTCCTGCATCGTCCCCCTTATGAGGCATTACCGGCACCGCTGACCTGACCTCCCACCACCAGGGCGGCGGCACACCCTGCCAAATAAACAAACACCCACCTGTCCTGAGAGACTGCGCCACTAAAACACTGACACCTGTAACCGTGAAGTAGTTTAGCTAAAGGAATTATTTACAAAGAAAAGATTAAAGTAAAATGTGATATCTTCTATTTTGAAAAATACTATATAATGTTTTAACACTGGAGTAGGAGTCTCCGTCTTTGGGGACAGGCAAGCTCCTTGGCCAAAGCTAACAATATTAGCCTCCTGGTTCCTACTCTTGGTATCACTAGGATGTTAGACCAGTAGAGATCTATAGGGTGGGTCATCCCGTTGCAGTTTCCTCTCTTTCTAGGCTGTCCATGAGTCCTGACAACCAGTAGAGTTAGAAAGTAGTAGCCATTGACTAGAGCGCAGACGGTGTGCAGGGATCAGCTGAGCCTGGCTGGCAGCCATGTTGATGGACCGATGATACGCTCACCATCCCCAGACATGAGCAGTACATCACAGAGTGATCAGGAAGCAGTGTTTGGTGTTGACGAATGTTAGGTGGTCTGATTAGGAGCGATGTAGGTGGGTCTTAGTCTGGCAGGAAGACAGACTGTTCTCCTATTGGTGGAATAAAACATCGCTCTCTTCACTTCTCTCTTCTTACACTAACAGTGAAAATGTATTTTAGAGAAATATGTACGTTTTTCTGTACAGTTTTGATAATTTGCAGTATTTTATTGTGTCGTAACCATTGTGATATGGGCAGTATTACATAGAAATCAGAGTTTCTGCAAAGATCTTTCCTACTGTTTATAATAATAATCCATTTTTTCATTAAGAATTTAAGAGGTACCCTAAATAAACCAACCCTTAACTGTTACAAAAATAAACCTGAATATATTTATTATCTTACATTTCTAGACAAAAGCGCCATTGTGTGTGGGGGAAAAAGGGTAATTCCGGAATTTTCTATGCTATTGTAAAGTATTTATTTATTTTTTGGAATTGAAGGATTATTTTTTGGTAGTGTGGCCTTCTTTCTTTTGTATTTTACATTTCATAATATCAACAGCCAGACAGTGATATTGGTTATATCATACAAGCAATACCCGAAACATATTTATCATCACCTATGTATTCATATTTAGAACAATTTCATTTCACAGAAATCACACACAGCACTTTGAGTGGATTTGATTGAGGACAAAAAAATGCTTATTTGAAATAAAGCCATGTTTCTTTGCCCATCATCACACTCCTTTCAATTTAATGGGCACTCCTACAAGACTCCAATAGCAATATCTGAGCAGCTCAGTCTGACATTGATACAAGCTTGGGTTTTGTCACTCTCACACAATCTGTTCCTTATCCCACCACACACATAGTAACTGGGACTGTGCCGCCCGCAACCCGATTCTCAGTTCTGATTAGACTGGAGAACAATGTTACCCCATACCATTTTTACCCATCATTCACTGTGATATGTAAATATGAACAAGTGTGCGTGTGTGCGCGTGTGTGTGTGTGTGCACTATCTTTGATGAATGTCTGGGGAATACTACTACTGTGGTGTTTGCTTGTACAGTGATATTGCATGTTTGTTATCAGTGAAGCTGGTTTCAATTAAAAAGCCCATCAAAATATTGACAAGTGTAGCATGTGTTTTTGCAAAATTTTGACCTGCAGACCTCCCCTTCTCTATCACTGGGATCACCGATGTCATGTCCTCCTGTTTTGTTCGATAAGACATATATACACACTGAATAAGCGCTGAACTGATGAACTTATTTTTAAAAGCAATTATTTTGTAGAATTTAAGATCAGCACCTGTTTGTATGATTTCCGTCGTGATGACTGATTTGTTAAGTGATGTCAGGCAGGGATCTTGGTTTTAAAGACATTCACTCAGGTGATTGGGGGTGATGCACAGTGGTAAGTAGCTGGAGTGGGGGAGTAGAATAAAGTATATCAAAGACTGCTGATAAAGAACACAAGCATAATAGGTAGATACAGAAATCGATGATTTTTTGTTATTTAAAGTGCAATCAATCTCTAAATATCATCTAAATTGGTGATATTTTGGTATTTTCTAGCTGTCTCGGCTAACGTTAGCTATGCGATTTGAACCCAATTGGCTTAATTGAAAACATTGTACTGTTGTTTAATTTTCTAATATCAAAATCATTAGGACCCTTGCTAATATCCAAGCTACTATAACTATCACGCAGGAGTTTGCATTTGTTTCTCGCAATCAACAAAGTTGTTTAACAGTATTTTCCCAGGGAGAGCCACCAGGAAAGCATCTCGGGGGAAATAGTATTCCATCTTGGGGGGAAATCGTTTTAACAGCTTTGTTGATAGAAAGGAACACATTCAAAGTTCCGGATAGTAAGTACAGTACAGTCCGTGGATATACGAATCTAGAATTTACGGTGATAATTAACCAGCTACGTTTCAGTGTACCTCCATTTAAATTGAGTCACAGTCCCTGAAAGGTATTACTGTTGACTGTATAGCAATGAATTACAAGCGTAAATTATTTATTTTTATTTTATACAGTGAATGACCTCGAGTTTTATTTCTTGACTGACAGAGGATCATGGAAAGATACAGCCAAACAAAGCTACATTTTGGGAGTGCAAATACACACGTGAGAACGTAAAAGAATTAGAGGTTGAGGTGACGGAGGAGAGACCAAGAAGATTTTGCCAAGAAACGCTTGTAGCCTATTTTCAGTCATGCTCAAACGTATTTAGATCAGTAGAAACTGAAGCGACCACTTTGATTAGCCAATATGCAGATTGTGTTTGTTGGATTTTGCTTCTGTTTATACAGCTCCGGAAAAGAGGCATTTTTCTTTCCTTTCCGTAAAAGTGGAAAAGGAAAGTTTTGAATGTGGAACAGAAGCGTTCAATTTGCAATGATCTCTTAATTTGAACCTTTCTGTTTCTCCCTCAAAACCTTCCTTTTCGACTTTTTTGGAAAGGAAAGAAAATGATCCAATAAGCCAGGCTTGATTCAGAAGCTAGACGTACTAAATTAGTTGACCATATCTGGGACACTATTCATACGGTATGTTACGTTTAGACTGGCGGCTAGGGACAGTATTTTGCACATTGACTGTTGAATAGGGGCTGTTTGGTAGGGCGTCTCTGGTTGGCTGGATGGAAACAACCGACTGCAATTTATGCCATTTCATGTTCAAATACCAAGAGGGGTAGTTTTACCTTTGCATTGTTAATTGAAATTCACACCTTATTATATGTTGTCACATAAAGAACAGCCAGTCACTGTCTTTTCTTACAGATTTTCTTCCATTGTTGTTTTTTGATAGTTAAAGGAAGACAGGTGGAGGCGACAGATAGTGGAGACCGGCATTGAACCCTGTTCTCCTCAGGGAGCTGGATAAGTGCACAGACCCAGGAGTGTTAGCACTGGACAACGGCTGCGTATCAAATGACGGATTTGAATGGAATATAATGGATCCTTTAGCCAACTGTGGTATGTCATCATAGCATTGCGCCAGTGGCCGATACCGCGCTACCAGGAGGATACGCAGATGTGTGAAGTTACAAGACAATTGTTTTTAATTCTCCTAGATCTGATCCTCTTTTGGGACAATAACAGTTATTAATTTGATCTGAACCAGGATAATAAAAAACGTTTTTATGGGAAGACACCTTTATCACAGGCAGTAAACAAAAAATCTCGGACTCTGGGCTTGATTTGTGAATGACCACACCAAACAACCAATCACAGCAGACTAATAGAACCTTCAACTCCCGCGCGTAACACTGCAGAAAGACTGTGGATACTTGACAGGCGTTGTTGGTTTCTCATTTCTAAATGGAGTCGTAGAGCGATATGCTACTGTAGCTATGTACTTTCAGCAATATGGTTATAGTGCCAAAGTAAGGATAGAGGTATTGGACTTCAGAGCGAAATGGACACCTGGTATTGACTGTGGGTTTGATTAATTTTATCAGTGCTCAGTGGTGACATGATTAATAATGTCAGTGGTGTTCAAACAAAGAGATGTGAATGGCACGGATGCTCCATTTATTTTTAATTTAACTTGCTCATATCTCGTTTCCGTTCCTGGCCTAGAGTCCAACCGCGAGATCAATACTCCATCTCCGCTTCAACGCCTGGGCCGTGCCACGCCCGAGCAAAGCATCGATCACCTGCGATCGGTCACAACTCGTAAACGGTATCCGCAGAGAACGCATAGTTGAGATCAGGAACGTTTTCAGTGTTTAAGTACATTTTAAATACGAAAATTGCTAAATTAATGCATCATGCTTTTGTATGTTTTTGGAATATTGTCCACTTACATCTTTAAATAAAAATGCTTCTAATATATTTCACAGTAGTGTTACTTCTATGAGTTAAACTGGTTCCAAGGTATAACGTAGTAATGATAATGAGGATACGTAACACAAGTCATTTGGAACAAAGACAGAAGCAGGTTTAGGACATATCCTGTGAAATTTATTTACGTGACATTAACGTTTGCATCAGCATAGTTTTTATGCATAGTCTTTCTGAAAATATTTGACATGTATTCTTTTAATCTTAAATATCTTTGCACATTTTCTTCACAATGATAAACCTAGTAATTGACCCATTATTAAATGTTTTCTTTTTACAGAACACTTTTTCTTTGTTTTATGTACATATTTCATAATATTTTCGATATAATTCCATAAAGTGGGATCTTAAAAATGATCCGTAAAACCAAAGGAAATAAACTGCCTGCAATTGTTAATATTTTTTTGAATTCTGAAGGTCATTGAAACATCTGCACACCACGACACTGTCCACTTTATCACTATGACTGCATTCAAAAAATAAAAGTAAAAACAGTATTTGAGAAACAAATTACTTCAGATGAACATCAGCTTTGGACCTGCCCTGTGCAAGGTTTGTTTTGTAGCGTCATGATGTAGACAACATGGCATAGGAAATGATCACAAAGCGCAGGCTGGTCGACAAGAGGGGGATTTCTGTATACACATAAAGAGCAGAATACACATGGGTGGAATGCTAACAGCAACACCTGTGTGCTTAAGTTGAATGTTCGTGCACGTCTCCAACTGACTTTAATCAATGCAAGAAAATGACACATGTTTCTCTGTTAATTATGTCCTAATACAGGCATCCGTGAAGTTCCTGGCATGTTTTCCAGTGTACAGTGACATTAAACCGGGGAAGTCACATTGGTTGGAATTTGAAGAGGCATGGGGTAGTCGTCTACTGGGGTGAAAAAAAGGTTTCAAATAGTTTTCTTATTGTCCCAATAGGACACCTTTTTGAACAATCCTATTTGAGTTCTAAGTAGTATTTAATTACTTCCTGATGAAATCTTTTTGTTTCCAGGTAGAACCCTTCTGGTGCCAGGTTTTGTTTCAACAGAGGGTAATACAGGTAAAGGACCATTCTGGTAAAGGGAAATTCTGTAAAATGGAAGAGTTTTTCCTGAAAACCTAAAGGGTTCTCCTATGATGAGAGTCAAATAAACCATTTTGGGGGAAAATTGGATAAAACCTTATTTTTTTGGTAGAATCTCAATGCTTTAGAACTTGTGCTCCTATCTGAAACCAATAAAAGGTTCTCTTATAAGGACAACCAAAGAACTGTTACGGGAGAAAAAATTATTCACAGCGTGTGTGCTCTTGCACAAAGCTATGCTATTGTAGTGATAATATCTGATTCGGTACATAATCCTCTGGTCTTGAGCATGGATTCGTAGAATGTTGTTCTGTCCTATCCTTGAGTGGTCGTAGTTGTCCAATATTAGTAGATTTACTGACCCGTTCCTTACATGTTCTTGTACATGGACCTGTCGCGGGGTAGCTGTGGTTGGGGCACTACAGTCAGTTTGAGGTGGAAGTGGTAGACGGCCAGTGTGATTACGATGATGAGGCCCAGGATGAAGCCAAGGATCAGAGGAAGAGTCTCCTCCAGCTGCTCCCGCTGGTCCGTGATGCATTTATAGGCTGCAGGGACAAACACACACCACATTGATGCGTGTCTAGAACTGTGTGTGTGTGTGCCTCTGTCTCTGGGTGAATGTGTTTGTGTGTGTGTGTCTGTGTCTCTGAGTTTGTGTGTGTGTGTGTGTGTGTGTGTGGGTGTGTGTGTGCACCTGTCTCTGGGTGAATGTGTTTGTGTGTGTGTGCCTGTGTCTCTGAGTTTGTGTGTGTGTGTGTATGTGTGTGTGTGTGTGCCTGTCTCTGGGTGAATGTGTTTGTGTGTGTGTGCCTGTGTCTCTGAGTGAGTGTGTGTGTGTGTGTGTGTGCCTGTGTCTCTGGGTAAATGTGTTTGAGGATTTTTTTTATTGTCTACATGCTCACCTGCTCCTTTTACTTCCATTGATTTTGTTTATATTTAACTAGTGGTGGCTGAAGTAAAAGAAATATAATTTGTATTCAGTGCATTTTCAACACTTTGTGCTATTTGGGTAAAGTTAACCGCAGTGCAGTAAAATCAGGGATTACCATTTCTCTTGGCCCATAGACTACCCTAGCAAAATAGTGACATTCGGGCAAAATTCAAACACGTGCATAGATGCATGTCAAATGTCAACCTATTATAAAATGAGATGAAAATGTCCCAGCAACAGTGTCTGACCTATTTCTAAATTAGAAAATATCATATGTGAGGGTAACTGTTTCTAAGCTATTAAGTTTATGTACATTACTTATGCAAACACAATTGGCAAAAAAAATTGCAGCGTCTGAAAATTCCTGGGAGTATAATTCATGGTGAATTTCCAGATATTACAGAAATAGGGGTTGTTTAGAGGTTATAATGTACAAGATCTAAAGCCCCCGTGTACTACGGGTTAATAAACGTTACAGTTGAAGGGCAATGTAGAAACATAAAGTCCACTGCAGCCCAGAGAGAGATGAGATGGCCTTTAGAGGACACTATTACTGCCAGTCATAAAGTCTGCACAGAGGACATGCATTTAACTACAGCCATAAAGTCCTAATGACCTCTCACACCCCCTGTCTTGTTATCTTTTTTCCTTCCATCCCCCTGCAGCTCTTTAAACTGCAGCAGCCAAAGCCACCCCCCAGGTGGATAAGGTGAGAGTGGGAGTAAAAGGGTGCAGAGCTGCATCTTAAAGGGTTTTGGTTATTTCCTTAAAAGTTTTGCCGGGCAACCTCTCATCATTCCTATGATTATTGTTGATTTCCTCAAGTTTTATTATATTGGGCAATGACTGGTCATCTCTGTCAGTGTTGTGATGTCAGTGTTAGATCCTGTGCCTTTACAGAACAGTGCTGTATGAATTTGGGGTTAGGGTGGAGTTTTGTTTGTTTGGATAAGGGTTGAAGTCGGTACCTTCGCTGAACATGAAGTCTGAGCTGATGTCAAAAGGCTGAATCTGGATGTCACTCATTGTGACCGTCACTCCCTTTTGGTGGTCACTGGAGATGAGGGTGAGTATCTGCTTAGCACTGCAGACATACGAGCGGCCAGCAGGGGTCACTAATGCTGACAGACCGTGGGAGCTGGCTGTGTGCTTTCCAGCTGTATGGTGAGGGACAAGGTGCATGGAGCGTATGAAACACTATATGAGGAGCTATGTTGCCTACCAAATACGAAAGCATGTACTCCCACAAGACACAGAAGGTTAGCCTGACGGACACATTTACGGACCCACAAACAGCACGCACACATTTAGGCCAACGCACACTCGCGCTTGCTCAAACAAGCATTAATTTAATATAGAAACTCAAAAGAAAAAGGGGTAGGTTGAGGCTGCACAATGTTGACATAGATGTGTAATAATTGAATAGCTATATGTTGATCTAATAGTTTTGAAATTGTATAGAAATTCTAAAACCTCTTAGGTATTAAAAAACATCGCCGTTTAAGACGTTCAAGTAGCCTATGAAATCTGTATTAATCTCTTGGTTTAACTGGCACAAACGGACACTGCCGCAGATAAAAACCAAACACTCCAACATCGTGTCCAGAAAAGACACGACGTTACGGAACAGTGTTACCTATGTTCATAAGTTGCTTTAGACTGATCAACGGACATAACTTTTCTTGCCTTTACAAAAAAGTTGAAAAAGAAAGTTTTGAGTGAGGAACAGAAGCTTTCAATTTGCAGTGGTCTCTAAATTTTAACCCTTCTGTTCCTCACTCATAATCTGTATTTTCGACTTTTTTTTGAAAAGTAAAGAAAAATGTGCGGTGGTCTATTATTTTCTTCCGGAGCTGTAAGTCATCCTATAAGCGAATTAGCCTGTAAAATCGAAATTAGTTAAATAAAAAGAAAATATATAAATTGTCGAAAAAAAATACAAATATTGTGCAAAACCTATTTTTTAGATACTCTACTTGTGGCCTTGTATATGTAAATGCCCAGTCTTGTGGAATGTGACCCCAACCCCACCCCAAGAAACTCTATTTCCAAAAACATGACATTGCTAACTGTGTAGAACTGCTACTCACGGTTGTATGGATTGAGAAAATGCGTTTGCTCCGAGGTATCATACACGAACTGGACCTTGTTTATCTTCCAAACCTTTTCTCCTTTGTTACGGGTTTCCTGCAACACACACAAACATGCATGCAAGCAAGCAAGCAAGCACGTACACAATACACACAGATTTTAATAGACATTTTGATCCACAAATAAATTGTAGATGTATAATAACATTTTACATTAATTGAAACTCCAGATCTGTAGCTGTAGGTACTCAAAGGTAACGTCAGCGTGTCCTCCAAACGGTTTATTTTTTCTGAAATGTTTTATTTTTTCTTAACTATTATCACCACAGCATTACGCATGACATCTATGTAGTATATGCGTTGTTATCAAAAACGATTTCATACTAAAATCCCACGCAGAATAAAGGATCTTAATGATTTTGTGTATATTTTATTCGTCGCGGCGCCCACCGACTGTTTCATAGTAGCGGACAAACCTTGACGAAGTATATGCGGAGTGTGTAGGCGTTATCCTTCCACGAAATGTGTATATCTGCTTCCTGCTTCCCGCATTTGCCCTCAATGTCAGCCCCACGAGGCAGAACCAGGTATGCGTTTTCGGTGATCAACTGTAGAGAACATAAAAGCAATACATACCAGATGATTCATTACTGTGTATGAGTTGGATAAGTATACAGGGGTTTCTCAACCGACTAGCATTTCATTGTGGTAATAATTGACTTCGTATCACGCTTGTAGATTGTTGCTAGTTGCCAACAGGCCTACCGCGTTTACAGAAGATCAGCACGTAATTTTACCCACAGCCAGCAAGCGAATTGTGCCTCATACCATTGTTTGTACCCCATGCGAATCTGAATAAGACCAAATTCTTACAAGAATGCCACAGCGTTTCAATGTCAGTCTGTCTTGATAGACAGACTGGCAGCTTGTGTCCACCCGCACTCTCACTGTGATTGTAAGGTATTAGCTAGAGTTGTATGTGCAATCTTCACTTGAACTTTACGATCATATATTAACATGCCTATAACTACTATCCTGAGACATCCACAATCTGAGTCCGGTCTTACGTCGATCCCATTGAGCGCGAGAACGTCGAAGGGGACGGTAAAGCGGACAGCGAACTCAACCATGAGGCAGGTGGTTCCGTTCTCTCGGACCACGAAGATGTCTTTGTCCGGGTTGGTGGACAGACCTGAGAGGTTCTCTCCCTCCTGCTCCGCTGTGACCATAAACCGGGCCAGGAACCCTGAAAACGTTAAGGAATATGGTCATATCCGCACTGTAGAGTAGCATGTAGTAATTCAACGCCAATTTACAATGAATATCCTTCAAAAACAGGTCACCAGGTTACAAATTATTAAATTGAATCAGTTAAAAATGCTTTTTATATTTGTTTAATTTACTGCCAGAGGTGGTGTTTCTGTGTTAGTCATCAAACATGCATGCAGCAAAATCAGGCATTTCGAGGGCTCAAAGACTAGACTCAAATGGCTTTAATCTCTTGCAAAAGATAGCTGTTAGAATCGGACTTTTAGTAGGCCTATATTTGCCCACGTAAATGTAATTACATTCATGACGCGGGTGTCGAACATGTCTAATTGATTTGATACAATCGAGTTAGCAAATGGACAGCACATATTAGGGATGCCCTTACCGGCGAGTCTAATATAGTTACTTGATACTTATTTTGTAGTAATGACGTGCATTTTCGTATTTTCTGTTTTACAAAGGGCAATTCATTGCACTAACGTTGAATACAGGTAGGGGGACAGATGCATGTCTCTCACACACCTACACACACACACACACACACACACGCACACGCACACGCACACGCACACACACAGGCTGCAGTGTACAGTCACGACCAAAATATCGCATCCAACACGCACACATGCACACACACGGCTTTACAGTAGAACTCATACTGCTTACCGAACAAACACAGTAGAACTCCTGCGCTGTCAAAGGTGCTGAATCTGTATCGACCCATTGTACTGGTTCCGGGTGCTGAAACGGCTAACAGGCGGATAGCCAGTGAAGTAAACCCGCGTAAGGACAGAGAGAGACAGGAAAAGAGAAACAAAAGAGAGCAAGGGGAGAGAAAGAGAGGGATTCCGCTGCTCAGTGTCCTGTAGTCACGCTGAGATCATCACGAATGCCGCAAATCTCCAGGTGGACGAGAGGGAGAAAGCATCCGGTTTGCTGCGCATTAAAATGCAACGGTTGTTCAGTTAACTACTCTATGAACGCCTTGCATAGCTCCATACTCTAAAATCACTTGGTGAGAGAGATTTAGGTAAGCGTCACCGGCGGCAAGGCAGAGTTTCCCCTGCACATACCAACTGACAGACACCGAGCCAGTAAAGACTCGAAGGGGAGGGGTGGTTCAGTGTCTCTCCTGAAGTTCGTTTCTAACAAAAATCATCGTCGCAGCAAGCGCAGCTAGTCCCGCAGTGCTGCTGATATCAACACTGTGGTTGCAGTTGAGGTGTGTGTGCGTGTGAAAATATCTTGTGTGTGCGACCGTGGGATCGTTGTAACCCCCACCTCTCTGCTTCGGGGCAAGGTTACAGCTGTTGTGCTGTGCGTGCATACATGCGTGAATTGGAGTTTTGCAACCCTTTCTCCCTCAGTCACTGAGCAGTGTTTTGTGTGTTTGATCTAAAGCTTCAGGACACCCCTCAGCGAGTGTAAGTGTCCGCTGTTTTGTACCTTGAGTACTGAAGTTGTGCATGCTAGCGTACATTGTGAAATAGTGGTAATTCGAATGTTTGCAAATACCCGACGCGAACGAATGTGGTATGTAATAGATCAACTAGGCTTCCATTTGTAATTTGGCAATCGTGCAAAGTGTCTGTGAATGCCCGCTCTCAGAAGAGCTGACCCAGGCAAAAGTGATGACAAGTGTCACACTTAAGTCACCTCTTCCGCCCTCCTCATCACAACCCTTCTGGAAAAACAAAAATGTATCATTCAACGAAAACAATATTATTAAACACTGTAAAATGTATAATTTTAAGTTGACTTCACAGACTGACCAAATAAACCTGCAGTATATTTTGTGACGATTTCATAACATAACAAAGATACATTTAAGAAACACAAACACTACTGACAAAAACAATACAAATCCTGAGCATTTGTAAATTTTTTTAATATTTCACGCGTACAGATAAAATGTGAACACAAATGCAATCAATTAAAGAGATGGCATGCCTGTTGATATTTCATAACCGATATGAATAACTAAGCAACTAAGCGCCAGGTGAGACGTTTGCTATAAAAAAATATCAATCTTTACACAAACAAAATCCTCTTTGATTCTGTGAGATGCTTTTGTGTTTGTCCCGCCCCTTTCCCACACTATACAAGAGGGATACTGAATAGCCGCAGTGTGTGCAAGTTTTTGTTAATGCATCTTAATGCAGGATCAACACACCCGTCCAATTTATCTAATAGACCTCTATCTCGAATCAAGATTAGTTTAGTTGAATGTGTTAGTTGAATAGTAGTTATAATACAAGTTGTGGATATATTGTGCACACTACGGCTCTCCAAGAGGACATTCGGCTATTACGCATGACGCACAGAGACATTTTTTTTAAGAATGGGTGGATTTAAAATTGAAGTCAAACTCGCACTTCACCGCACTGATGCTATCAATGCTGGGTTTGCTGCCAACCTGCGGGTGCTTTGTGCTCTGTGGGAAAGTCTCTGAGCGCGGGATCCCTGGTGGCGTACCAGAAGCTGGATCTCCTCCAAACTCGCTCTCCTGCGCCTCCTTCCCACTCTGTTTAAAAGCTGGGAAAGTAAACCTCCTTAACAGTTTGCTGCCCAATACAGTGATAGTCGTTGAGGTGGCAACATGCGGTGCAAAATCTGGAGGTTCGCTGTTGGCTGTTGGTGAAACGTGTCTCCACATAGTTTTAGTTTTGCGTAAAGGCATTTTTGAACGGTCGGGTGGCGCAGGATGGAGTACACTTGTGGGCAAACTAAACCGTTTCTGGTAGTAACTATCGCCAAACCTCCTCATACTATAATCAGGTGCTGTTATCGGTTTGTCTTTAGAAGATTCGTCTTTGCTTTTGCTGCCTGCGATAGGAGTTAGTAGAATGCCAAGACCAGAGGACGAGAAGACAGTTGGCGTAGATATTGACGCACAGCTTTTTATGGGTTTGATAACGTTTTCGACCTGCCGTGGCACAACCACTGATCTGCGACGGTCAAATCCTTTGGTAAGAGGTGGTAGGTGGTGGTTGTCGGTGCTGGTCAACTTTTCCACAGTTGTGATGGCACTACAGATGGATTTCGGATTTGGGAAGGTCAAGGGGTTGTTAGATCGAGGTGGTGTAATGGGATTGAGGACACCCGAAAAAACTAGCCGCTGTGAGGATATGGGGCTGTCAGTTTCTCTCTCAAACTCCTCAATAGAATCCATTGACTGTAATCGACTCTTTAAAATCAGAGAGTTTTTTCTGCGTCCTGAAACGGTCGGAAGCCATGTTCTATCCACTGCTGTGAAGGAGTCGCTTTCGGAACACCCAATAACTACTGGTTTCTCAATAGTATTCAATAACTTTTCCTCAATCTCATTTAATTTACAATCCGAGCTGACTTGAAAAGGACCATCTTTCTGAATCCCCGCGTTGTTTTCGCGGGTTTTCTTTGGTTTACTGGAAAGCGCATAGAAACAGTCTGTGTGGCCGAGAAACTTTGCCACCTCTGCCGCCGAGTTTCCAACTTTATTCTGTCGGTCTATCTGAAGCCCCAATCTCTTAAAGACTCTCACCAAGAATGCCACGACCGGTGAGTGACCAGCCACTGCTGCGTACATTAACGCAGTGTTCCCCCATGCGTCAACAATCTCCGGATCTGCGTTGTTTCTAACCAAAATCTTCACTGCGTCCAGGTAACCTTTTTCGCAGGCGTAACTGAGTGCAGTGCGGCCGCTTTCGTCTTGACAATTAACACTGGCGCCTCTGTGGAGCAGCATCTCTATAAATTTCGACCTGGTCTGAGAGTCGGGAAGCAGAACAGAGGAGATGAGAGGAGTCTGTGCGCCCTCCGTTTTGGAGTCGATGATTTTCCCGTCCAGCGCGTCTAGAATGAACCTCGCCAAGTGCACCTTATCCTTTGACATGGCTTCAATTAGGATTCTGATGCCTGTCTGTCCGTTGGACTTCTCCGGAATCTTCAACATGATTAAGGTGTTATACTAAAGGTTTTAATGTAGGGATATTTTTTAGATGAAGCATTCTCTTTCCAAGAACAGGTTTGGTGTAACCTCTCGCCCAACCTGATGCACACCACAAAAACATACCGCCCCTCAAAGCTGTTTTATAACCACGAAAAGACGTGGAGTTGCCAGGACAACGCTAACATCATTATCATACCTTTCAGTTTTCTATTTGAAAGACTAATAGCCTAATTATAATGAGGTGCTTTAGATGTTGTACTGCCTGTTTGCGTGTTGGGTCTGGGGGACTATGAATTAATGCATCTGTTCTTGAATGTGATTACTGGAATAGAAACGGTAGCCTACCGCTCGGGTCTACTGGAGCCAGGGTTCATTGTTGCTGCAAAGGCGCGTGGGCGTCCCCCACCCCTCACAATTATTTCTCAGCCTTCAATGGCAACCCTTTTAAAAAGGCCAGAGCCAAGACTTGTTGCTGTTTCATAATATCAATGTTAGCATCCACAGAAATTATCGGGAGGGTTTCACTCTGTTGAGATGAGAAACGTGGCGTTTTAACACTTGTTTAATGACATTTGCGTAGGCCTATGCACAGGCAATAAATTCGTTTTCTGCGTGGCTGTTAAAAGACAAATAAAGCAATAATCACCAATAGCCTACAAAGAAAATTTTGATCAGTTCGAAATTGTTCTGTTTTTGGAACCACATAGTACACTAGCAGACCATCTCCCAGGTATACACAAGTCACGAAATACTTCAGCGCTGTAATGGAAATAAAATCTGTATTGGAACATCACTGTTTTCCAACAAGTCAACAAAGACGGGTTCCATTTTACACCTGGATAGTTTATTGGTACACGTACTATAAAACAGTATTAAAGGAGCAGGATAACAACAGTATTTTCGTTGCTAGAAGTTCAACATTACAATATAAATACAAAAACACACACAAGATGATACGTACGTTGACAAGCTACAGTCAAAAAAGAAAATAAATCCAAAAGGAAATTGACAGCGACATTGTTCATTGCAAAAATAATCTGCTTTCTCGACTAACTAGAGAGCGAAAGGTTACATAGTCGCACATAACAGAAACATTTAACTAGTGCAAAAAAGGCTCTAACAAACGGAAGTCTTAAACTACACACTATATTTAATATATAATATATATATATATATTATATGTATACTTATTTATATACCTTTGTATAAATAACCCCTTATTTTGGCATTTATCCTTCGTAAAATTATTTAAACTCCTAGTACACATTGAGTGGCACCTTTGAAAGCAATGGAATACAATTTAAAAGCACTTTTTCCCTGTTAATTCTGCACTAGGTATGGGGTTAGAGCATTGGTTTGTATAGTATTAAGTGCTAGAGAAAAAATTAAAATAGTAATAAAAAACTAATAATGGAAAGAATAGGACCCAGTTCTTGATAACTGTCTTTCCCAGAAACCAACAGCCCTTGATTGACAGGGTCACCAAGGGGACATGTTTTGGTCAAAAGTAATTAACTACATACATTCTAATATGTACAGTATTCTCTATACCATTTCAGTGAACTAATGCAGAACAAACAGCAGAAGTGTAAAAGTACACAAAGGTATAGAGGATGTTGTCATCTATTGTGTTTAGCTTAATACCTGTTTTGGTCAACCTTTGCTTGTGTAATGCCATGCTGTAGAAACACCTGACCATACAGTTCTGTCTGTGTACACTGTGCACACAAACTACAGTACCCATGATTAGTTCATAAAAACAATCCCAGAATGCATCTCTCTCATTAACGTTTCCACCTGTCACTGAAACAGGTCAGGTTGCTCTTTACAGAATATCTACTATCAGAATACAATACAGCAAAATCTAACCTTGACCAGTGGGATACTTTTAGGTTCAACCCGAGACAGGCAACTTGTCACTCAGATTGTAAAGAACCCATAGTTGGCTCATCCCAACTGTCTTTAAAACAAAACGTATACTTCCTGTCCTTGGTGTTTTTTTGATATTCAGACCTGCCAACCTTTAGGAATTTTAAAAGCAGCACTAACAAATGCAGCAGTGGCACTGGCATCAAAGGCCTCAAACCTCACTGTGACAGACAAAACGCTCACACCGCTCAAATCATAGGTCCATGCCTTTTGAACCTAATAATGATATTGAAAGTAGGTTGCTACAAGGGTAACTGTAGGCTATAGACTGTAAATAGTACCTGGTAACTGGCTGCTCTTCAATAACTTGCAAAGAGTTTTGACGTACACTCAAATAACATTTTATTTGTCACATGCTTCATAAACAACAGGTGTTGACCGACAGTGGAATGCAGAATAATAAAAAAAAGAAATAGAAAGTAGTAACACAGGATTATTACAATGAATAACAATTTAGAACAAAGGTGAAAAACAACATGGCTATATACAGAGTACCAGTACCAAGGTGATGTGCAGAGGTACGAGGTCATTATGGATTATGTACATATAGGTAGGGGTAAAGTGATTCAGGGTGCCCGGCAATGTTTTCTGACAAGGTGGCGCTGATGTGGGCCTAAACCAAAGGTGTTAAACTGGGTTTTCATTCCTATCTTTTACCTGGTTGAAAATTAATGTAATTGTTTAGTTCAGACTACCCCTTATCTGGATTTCTACACATTCATTGGACACCAATGAAACAGAAAATCCATAACCACCAGACTGTTGGCCCTTGGTGGAATGACTGTGACACCCCTGGCTTAAGGTGTGTTATTGGGGTTGGGGGTTAGGATGCAACGTCTTAATGAGTCTTATTTCAACCCACTCAGTAGCCTAATTAACAAGGTTGGTTTCTTGATCCATGTTTAGGCGGTGTGTTGGCTCCCCTCAGAGCCCTACGGTTTTAGGGGTAGTGTTTATTTTCTATGTAGCATAATGCAAATGACTTCTTTAAAAAGTAGAATATGGAATGCATTTTTGAAACAACTGCCCAAAGCCTAAGAGCTTGTTTTAGACCTCAATCCCTAACATGACATACAGTCCATAAGTATCTAGACAGTGAGACACATTTTGTTGTTTTGCCTCAGTACTCGTATATTAGATTTAAAACAAAAATCCCAGTGCAAAAGAAGTCCAAGTGCAGACTGTCAGCTTTCATTTGAGGTAATTTGCGTCCTTAAACTGTGAACATGTAGGAATTATTGTCCTTTTTAAACATAGCGCCCCCTTCATTTTAGAGGACCATGAATATTTGAAGAAATGTACATATTTAAATCTTTATTCTTAGTTCTTGGTTACAAATCTATTGCGTTCAATGACTGCATTAAGTATTACACAAACATCCACAGATACTGGGTAAGTTCAGCCATCTTCAGTTCCTGTTTGTTTAAATTTTTGTGTTCCGTCATGTCTTTAGCAAGTGAAAAGCATGCTCAGTTGGAATCAGGACATAACCAGTCAGAACATCTTACTTTGTGGCCCTGGAAAACTTATTGGTTTCTGTAGCAGTATGTTTGGGGTAATTGTCTTGCTGCAAGTGCAGTCCAAACAGTGTTGAGGCATTTGGTTGGATCTAAGCAGATAAAGTTCCTGAACATTTCAGACTTCATGCAACTGCTGCTGTCTGCAGATACATCAGAAATGAAGACAAGTGAGCAACTTCCAGTTGCAGCCATTCATGCCCAAAACGACATAACCCCACCCCATTATTTCACACAAACGTTGGGATCCTAATTCATGCTTCATCTGTCCAAAATGACATTATAGAGGACTGCTCTTTTTGGAATAAATGTAGCTTTCTGTTTTTTTAAGCTAACTAGTGGTTTTAGACCATGCAGTCCAGCCTGTGTAGTAGTTCGGTTGGTGAAATGTTCTGCCAATCCACACCTTCCTCCCAGAGCTTGTTGGATGGTTCTTTGTTGTTTTAGTCTTCATTAAGGTAAGCATACTTCAGTCATCCACTGAAAAGGTCCTTGTTCCAGCTGGTAATTTGCAAGTCTGGTGCTAACCAGACTATTCCTACTACTTAATGTATCAAATAGTTGATTTTAACACACAATGTTTTGTCCATGTACATTTATCTGCATTGAAGATTAACTGCAATGATGGCCTTCTTGACTTCTTGACACGGACACTCCTTAGACCCATGTGTTGGCAGACATCAGCAACTGACTCCAAATGCAAAGCCTAGGCTCAAGACTTGACAGTGACAGCTCTCTTGTTCATGTACCAGCTATACAAACTAATACACCTGTTTATAGGATGAAGCCAATTCTCCAAAACCCTTAAATGTAGGGACTATGTACTAAATGTGCTGTTATGTCTAATAGTTCTTCTGAGATGGAAGTAGATGGAAAATTGAGAAAATCTGAAAATACTCTCAAATTAAACCGTCTGCCGTTGGAAGCATTGAAACACTGTACTTTAATACCATTGTTATTGCATAATTTTAAATCCAAAATTCTGGAGCACGGGGAACAAATAATATTATTTCACTGTCCAAATACTTACGGACTGCACTGTTATTCTATTTCTGTAATTATTCATTTGGTATGCTCTGTCATCTCTACTGAGCACTAGGCTATTACCAGATCATTAGTAGATGAATATCAAAATGGCTATATCAGGGGGGACAACTCATTCATTAACATGTGCTTAAAAGTCTAATATCACTATTGGGCATGTCTGTTACATCCATGTAGCAACGTACACTGAAATTCCCAACAACAAATCTTTTCTTGCTCATCAATGCATTAGCAGAACTCAAAGCATGTGCTGTCCGCTAAATAGGCTACATCAATGCCGGAGTGAGTTATCGGGAGAACAGAGATCATTCCCGCTGTGCTGCTGGTTGTTGGGCCGGAGATGAGGTTCGGGAGAAGCTGTTTCATCATCGCAATATGTGCTGCATTGTGGAGTTGCCCGCTGATTTACAGTAGTGCAGCCCACTCTGAGCACAGTTTGTACCTCACATTATCAATTTCTTTCCTGCTCTTAGACACACAAACACACGAGCGCTGCTAACTGGGCTGGCACGCCCCCGCGGCCCACGCCAAACGAGGGGCACTCTGACAGTCACCTGACCTGTCGCAATTATACGTTTTTCATCAGAGAGACAGACTGAGAACTGCCTGGTAACATGTTAAGAGACAGAGAAAAGGAGACACGGAAACGGCAAGGGTAATGAAAAGCGTTGTCGCAAATTGCGACCTAATGTAATGCACATCTCCGTTTCCAAAGATGTTGGGACACTGCGTAAAATGCGAATAAAAACAGAATGCAATGATGATGAAGACAACATATTAAATGTTGAAACTGAGAAATGTCATTGTTTTTGGAAAAATACATTTAAAATTTGATGCCAGCAACCAGTTTCAAAAAAGTTGTGACAGGGGCATGTTTCCCAGGGTGTTGCATAATCTATTCTTAACAATACTATTGGGAACTGAGGAAACCAATTGCTTTAGGGTTGAAAGTGAAATGTATTCCCATTCTTGCTTGATATAGGATTTCAGCTGCTCAACAGTTCAGGGTCTTTGTCTTAATGTGCCAAATTTTTTCAATAGCTGACAGATTTGAACTGCAGGCAGGCCAGTTTAGCATCCAGACTCTTTCACTACCAAAACCTGTATATATTGTTCAGCATTAATGGTGCCTTCACAGATAAGCATGTCAACCATGCCATGTGCACTAATGCACCCCCATACCATCATGCATCCTATCTATTGCACAGTGTGCTGATAAGAACAATACATTTAATTAACAATCAAGTTACTGACCTGTTGCCAATTGACCTAATTAGTTGTGTGATATTCCACCAGGTTTAGTTTTGTAGCGTCTGTTCCAACTTTTTTGAAACGTGTTGATGGCATCAAATGAAAATGTATGTATATTTCAAGAAACAATAAAATGTCCCAGTTTCAACATTTGATATACTGTCTTTGTACTATTTCTCTTTTGAATATAGGGTTTAAATGATTTGTACATCATTGCATTCTGTTTTTCTTTACATTTTTGCCACCGTCCCAACGTTTTTGGAAACAGGGTTATAATTTATAATTTAACTTTCTATTAGAACTGTCAAAATGAACATGTGCAATTTATTTAAAATACTGCGTCGAATGCTGGTAAAAAAAAATGTGTTGCCAATAATGCATTTTACATTTTTTTTACCTCAGAGCCATCCATAATTAATGCTTGCCTTTAATAGAGGCTGACAGGATTACAGTATGTTACTTGCCTGTACTTACTGTTTACCAGTAACTTTATTGCAGTTTTAGCCATTGGTGTCGTAAATGTATGACTGTAGTGTTAACACGGCTCTGGTTTATGAATACTACCTACCAACGAGTTAGTAGGCTACATATCGGTTAGTTCAATGGGTACATGGAAACTGGAATATCACTCCTTGCGTCCAGCAACTCAATCTCTTTCCAAAATCCCACTGAATGAAAAGGCCAGCCATGCCTTTCGCCAACAGGTCATAAGACTTTGTGCTGCGTGAACCTACCTGCTAACATCTTGCGTGCAGATTGCTAAGTTGTCATTATTTTTCATAGTTTTTGCTTTTCTAACCTAAGCATTAGACAAATGTCGTCACCTGTCGCGTTTCCACCGAAGTACATTCTAATAGTGGACTTAACAAACAAATTGTGTTCTCTGTATAAATAACAGATTTCACCCGATTAATGTTTGTTGATAAACATCCTTAGCAACCTTGAATACCTTTTGCAATTTCCTATTCAAGTAGCCTATTTTATGCATTTGGTTACATTTTGGGAATGATTTAATAGAGACACAATATGGTTGTGGCTAACCATCTATCAGGAAAGCTAATGTTTACAGGCCTCCACCTGAACCCCATTCGAACCACGTCAGCCTAAATATCAAAGTACATTACTTTGAAAAGCTTAGGTTTGATAATGTTGGATTAAAAACCTGCACACCCTGCAGCTCTCCAGATAAGAAAGGCTAATATGTGTTTTATACAGTAGCCTAATGTAGCAGTTATACTTGGTACCATCAAGAGAACAATATAAGATGTAAGAACTATGGGATCAGCAACCTTCTATTTAGATGTACATGGGCTACATATGGTATGAAACATTTTTGATCAATAAAGATTGATTTTTATAATCGTTGACAACACTAATTTGATATATGTTTGTGTAATTGCTGTTTGACATTTTATTCAGAAGTGTATCTGTGTTGATTATATTTCTAATGTAAAATAGTTATGTGCCCAAAAAAGCATGTTGTTTTCTCAGAAATGGGCTGGTGCACCATGCAACTCCGGGCTGAAAGAGTCCCACTCCGGCCTTGTGCTACATAGATGACACAGAATGCAAATGTTGATGGCTCGGCTGAAAAGAAAGCAAGAACCACCGGACCCTGCACATACTGAGCACGCGTGCACATTATAGCAAGTCAGCAGGCTTTTTTCCAATAATAAAAAATTATAATACTAGGTCTGGCCTCAAAGTTGTGTATTATCAACCTTGATATGTACCGCTTACTTCACCTTTGAACTGGGGGCATGCTATGCAAAATGTGTACAGGTTGGCAGGTCTGTCAACAGTCAATTAAGTGGATTTCTACAAAGCCTTGCACTTTCACCCAATAAAACATCCGGGTTATATATATATATATTTCATCTAGAAGCTCCTACAGAAGCATGCTATTCTGAGCTGCTATGGGAAACTGTTGTCAGCTAAATCAGTGGCCAGTAAATTGATATTTGTAAGCATATAATAACCATGTAATGACCGTGTGATAATAATTGATGAAATAAGCCAGAAATAAACATACCTAATCTCCCTAGACTCCTGCTGGATAAAGGACAGGCCAGAACGTTACAGCGATTTATTACAGTTGAGGTACTAGTCCGAAGAGCTCCTCAGGGAGCACATCTTCTGAACAATGCTTTAATTCATTGTTTGATTCGCATTATAACTTACACGGAGTCAAAGGGCTGTGAAAACACAATGTACTGTATACACATTGTTGATACTGGATCCACAATGGAGTTAATGGGACATTCTTTATAAGTGCCACTGACAATACATCAACTGGTTATTTCTGAAGTAGCTTATAAAATGTCTCGCAACAAAGTGGCAAACACTGGTTCACACAAACATCCTCCCTCTGCAGACTTCCAGTGGTGTGGAAGAATCAAAACCATTCGGTGCTAATGGCTTTCTTTTATATTTCTTTTATTTTTTTTAGATAAAATCATAGAATAAATATTTGGATGAAACGAAACTGTGCGTGACGGACAAGCTGCAGTGTTTAAGACTGTGTGACGTTGGGCTTCCATTTCCTCCGCATAGGATTTGTCCAACGTTTCTTTTGTTTTCTCTTCTTACATTCTTATCAGACCAGAGAGAAAAGCGTGCCCTGCTACATTTTCCACCTGGGTTATGTTGGCCTACCACATATAAAGTGCTCAGGACAATACTTCAACTCTCATGTGACATACAGTATAATCCACATATATTGTGCTGACGTAAAATGAATAACATGTTAAATCCCCCCCTTCATGTTCTGGTACCATTAAAAATACAAAAGAAGTCTTAAAAGAGTTTGAGCAGACATGAAAACTGAAAGAACAGACGTTGTAATAAGTGTGAGTGTGTGTGTGTGTGTGTGTGTACAAGTATCTGTGTATGGTTGCAAAGGCTATTGATACGATCTGCAAACATGGCTACCTTTAAAAAACAGATTTAAAAAGATGGAGATGTAGAAAAAGCAGACCCAGGTGTAATGGAGTGGATGGAGTTGAGGGTTAGGAGTGGAGGATGGCAGGTCACTTCAGGAGTAGTATGTATGACGATCAAGTAAGGTTTGAGTAGAGAAAGGGTCAGAGGGCAGACAGAGGGGGCGATATACAGTGTTAGGGAACAGGACTTATGAAACCAAGGCAGGGTGGGGATGACAGGAGTTTGTGAACTGAGTGTGTAAAATCCATGGTGTCTGTTGTGGGTAGTGTGTGTGTGTGTGTGTACATCTAAAGGAGCACTGTGTGTGTGTGTGTGTGTGTGTGTGTGTGTGTTTCTGACTCTCAGGGGTTGGTGGGAGTGGCTAAACCACCGTGGCTGGTCTGCGTTCCATCTCCTCCTCCAACTTCACCATCTGCTGAATGTCCTTGGCCTGGAAGGAACCCAACATACACACGTTACACACACACACACACACACACGTTACAAGCACAGACATCTCCTGACATAAGAATCCAGATTGTATTGCAGGAGCACATCCATGTATTCGTTTGAATGACGGTAACAGAACATCTATCTGAATGCATATAAATACGACACATGGAACCGGAGTCATTGTTCAATCATTTGTCCGTTCTTATAATTCTAATCATATTCATTTAATCCAAGTCAATCGGCAAACCACAGACTGCTAACGTTGACCTTAACTGGATCCATGTGTCTACAGGCAGTCAATGGAGCAGGGCCCACGAGGTGGTGTGTTTAGTAATGCTGCCCGGACTCATCAAAATGATCAATGGCTACACCAAGACACTACGGACACATTAAGTGCTGCATATTAAAAGGTTGCCGTGTGGTTGGCAACACCAAGACAGGCCCCGATTCTCTCCCTCTGCTTCCATCACCCGCCCGTGTACATACATACCAAACTGTGTACAACATACCCTCACCGGCCACTTCATTTTGTACACCTTGCTAGACCAGGGTTGGACCTCCTTTTGCCTTCAGGACTGCCTTAATTCTTAGTGGCACAGACTCAGTAAGGTGCTGGAAAATTCCTCAGAGATTTTGGTCCATATTGACATTACAGCATCACCAGCTGCTGCAGATTTGTCGGCTGCACATCCACGATGTGAATCTCCCGTTCCACCGCTGCTCTCTTGGATAGAGATCTGGTGACTGTGGAGGCCATTTGAGTCCAGTGAACTTAATGTCATGTTCCAGAAATGGGTTTGAAATGTGAGCTTTGTGACATGGCGCATTATCCTGCTGAAAGTAGCCATTAGAAGAAGGGTACACTGTGGTCCTAAAGGGATGGACATGGTCAACAACAATACAATAAGTAGGCTGTGGCATTTAAACAACGCTCAAATGGTACTAAGGGGCCCAAAGTGTGCCAAGAATATATCCCCCACACCATTACCCAACCCCCGGCCTGAACCATTGATACAAGGCAGGATGGATCCATGCTTTCATGTTGTTTACCACACATTCAGACCCGACCATCTGAATGTCGCAGCAGAAATCAAGACTCATCAGAACTGGCAATGTTTTTTTTAACCTTCTATTATGCAATATTTGTGGGTGAGTGCAAGTGTAGCCTCAGTTCCCTGTTCTTAGCTGACAGGAGTGGCACCCGGTACAGTCTTCTGCTGCTGTAGCCTATTTGCTTCACAGTTCAACATGTTGTGCATTCAGAGATGCTCTTCTGCATATCTTGGTTGTAACGTGTGGTTATTTGAGTTTTTGTTTCCTTTAAACAAACTTGAACCAGTCTGGCCATTCTCCTCTGACCTCTGCCATCAACAAGGCATTTTCACCCAGAGACCTGCCGCTCACTGGATATTTAAAAATGTTCTGACCATTCTCTATAAACCTTATAGATGGTTGTGCTGAAAAATCCCAGTAAACATTCCAGCACTCAAACCAGCTGTCTGGCACCAACAAACAGGCCACTTTCAAATTCACCTTCCCCATTTTGATGCTTGGTTTGAACTTCAGTAGATGGTCTTAACCATGTCTACATACCTGAGTGCACTGAGTTGCTGCCACGTGATTGGCTGATTAGATAACGCTGATTTGCGTTAACAAGCAAGCAGTTGAAAAGGTGTACCTAATGAAGTGGCAGGTGAGTGTAATCTACTGCATCTAACTTGGACAGAAAGGACTTGCTTTAGTGAGTCTAACTTAACCATGCAGATGTACATTAGAACAAAATAAACAGAGTAGGGAAAATGAACCAATTTCAAAATGAGACCGAGGGGACAATGTAATGCAACAAGGGGATCTGATATCAGTTCCAAAGAAGGAGGAAGGAAAGAGTGAGGGAGTACTGGGACAGAATGACTGAAGATTGAGAGGGGAAACTTGGCTTGAAAGATGTGGAAAGTAGATCAGAGGGGGGTCAGGAAGATGGGACGGATGGAAGCGCCTACCTTGACATTGTTTATTGGCATGGTGTGATTTCAAAAGCTGTGCAAAAAAACAAGCAAATCATATTATCGAAGGGACGTGAGAGGGCATACATGTGATATACATGTACCAGCCGTGAGAAACGACAACAAACAATGATATCATGGTTCATGGGCTAATTTGACCACAGCTTGGACGTTAGCTACCTGCTCGTTGAACTTGTCCAGTTTCTCAAGCTGTTCTTTCTGAGACTTCTCCAGCGTCTCCATCTCCTTCTGATGCTTCATAGCCAGCTATGGTGGTGGTTGTGGAGGGGAGAGTAGCATGATGTGACAAAGTAAACCATGAACAGACTAAAGCCATGGTGGGTTCACCTCAATACAGCATCAGATAATTAAAAGAAATAAGGCGGTAGATCGTCTTAAAATTGCAATTATAGATCATCGTACAACAATTCTTGCATCATTTCTAATCAGTCTTTTGTTTTTGCGCTTGCTTTCTCTTTTGTTCTTCCCGTGAAAACCAATCTCCAGCAACACACTTCCCCACCCCTTTGTTCACCCTTCAATGGTTTTCCATCTTCCCACTCATTCCAAAGCATTAGAGTTAGTAGAAGATAGAACACCAACCCGCTTCCTCTCCTCCAGGAACTTTTTGGTGTTGCTGCTGTTCAACTCTCTGACTCTCCTGGGGAAAGAACATGAGTGAAGAGATTATAGAGTGATTAGAGTCAACAAGTATACATACAGTATGAAGGATGTTCATAGGGGAGGCATAAGACCTACTTAGTCTATATTTGAGTGTGTGAGCGGAGCTTAATATTTGAAAATCCTACTCGTCTCACCACTCTCCACTAAAATTTGCACTTTGCTTACAGGAGGAAAACATCTGCTCCACATCGCTCCATTAATTTTTTTTAAAACACTATTTAACAAAGACCCATCTGCAACGTCGACTTTTGTATTTATCTAAACTACCATTTGGTTTTGACCGAGGCTGTCTGAGAAGAAGCACTGAACATTTCAACAGCGTGTCATAGGTTATGGCTAAATATATATTTGCTGTTGAGAGTGACATTCTTATATTCTGCTTTTATTCTGTTGATCACCGGTTTGACACTCATCTGGATCATGGAGAAACTCTGTCTGTAACATTAGTTCATTACTGATGTGGACTGTATGGTTCTAGCAGTTAGGGCAACTGACATTGTTTACAAACCATAACTATATCAAATTTGACACAATTACAAAAAAAAAACTCTCATTGCGCCAACTACCCAAAAGGCTCCTCTGAAATATATTCAGCCGAGATAAACTTCTTAGTCTTTTGACCTGACCCACCTCTCCCTTTCAGCCTTGTTCTTGATGGTCTTGTCCTGGCTGATGGCCTTGCTGTTCTCCATGGAGGTCTTAGCCTGGTTGGCCCTCATGTCCTTGCTCTGTCTGGGTGGGAACAACATGGAAGGTGATCACACACTTGACAGGACAAACTCAGTGGCATATCTACCTGGTCCACTCTACAACATTAACATGCACCAGTCCAATGCCTTTCTTTGTGATACAGCACAATACTGCCTAACTGTTATACTGTATATTTTTTCGCTTTCACCATACTTCCACTGCAATTTCATGACGTACAATTTGTGATTAAGGCTGTTTTTCATCACAGCAACACCCAGCAGTCTCTCTGGTCTTCCACTTCAATGGTGCTCTAAAGAGCAATGAGGCAAGGCAACTATATATGATTACTAGCCCCCCCCCAAACCTGGACTGTACTGGCCAATCGCATTGCTTTCAGCAGGATCCCTGGGCTAATCCACACGCAGGGTGTAAGCAGCGTCACAGTTAGCAGCGTCACAATGACGCGGCTAACTGTGAGGTAGGGACTGTACCCCTGTGCTTTTTTCCAATGACCTAGGCCTATGTATTTAGGCTAAATTATAATTGTATATGCAAATGTGTACAGTCTAAACTAACTTCAAATATACAAAGCTTTGTAGAAGTATTCAAATTACATTAAAACTAAATTGTACATTGAAAAATAAACTAAAGTATATTTGTTGTATTAGCATGCAATCCCTGGGCTGTAGAACATCCCAATTTACACAGATAAAATACATTCCCCTTACGAGGACAAAACTACCATACCACTGACCTACACATGTGAACACAAAGTTGCTTTCAGATCACTCGAACAAGGAAACTGGAGAAGCCACAGTAAGACCAGTAATCCCTTTCAAGGAGCTACAGAGTTTAGTATCTAGGAGTGGGGTAATGGTGCAATGGTCAGCGCCGTAAAACTGGCTTTTATTGAAGGGTGGAAAGAAAGAAGCAAAAACATCTGAAATTCAGAAAGTGGCAAAAGGTTTTCTGGTCAGATGAAAACAACTGACCTTTTTGGACAGAAGTCAAAGCGGTATATGTGCTGTAAACCTAACCCTGTCTGTGACTCAACACACACCATGCAGTGGTGTTGTATGGTGAAGTATGGTGGTGGCAGCATCATACTGTGGGGATGTTTCTCATCAGCTGAGATTGGGCATATTGACAAAACTGAAAAACACGTCGACCAAAATACAGAAATATATTGCAAATATAAGCTGGCTATCTCTGCAAGTATGTACTTAGCGAAACACAGAAAGTTGTTATTGGAGCAAAAATCACTTTTGTGTAGAGTTAAATACTTATGCAGGCAATCATTTTGTTTCTTACCAGTATGTCAACATAAAACCAATGTCACCTTAAAATAATTGAGTTTCAAACAGAAGACAATGTCAATTTACCAGTAATAATTCAGTAATAAGTTAAATCGTCTGGGGGTTTTACAACTTTGCCAGGGACTGTACAGACATACACTACATAGTAATAAAAGCACACCATGTATCCCATATGTGTGCAAAATCTCAGAATTTCACATTGGAGCACTGTGGTCAATAGAATGGATTCGTATGTTTCAGATTTAGAGCTGGTTGGGCAAGGTTCTCTCACCGTTCATGGATTTGTTTCAGGGACAGAGTCTGCTGCTCCTGGACGCTGCTCAGAAGTTTCTTGAGGTGTTCACACTGCTGGACCACATGGATGTCTTTCATGTCCTGCTCTATGCTGCTGTGGGAGTTGATCATCTCGGACCACTCCTTGGTATGCTGGGCTGTGATGTCCTTCACCTGTAATACACATGAGAAACGCTCACATACTGGCCTGCCCAAACTGTAGCCAGACTGGGCTAGGATTTACCTACGGTAATACACACATTATTTAAACGCCTATTCACTACACATCCTTAATGTGGCACACTGTGGTGAAAATTACATTAAAGCAGTTCAAGAATGCCGGAGTAAAAGGCCTTGGCACGATGCTGAATTGGTTTAGAAGGTGTGAACACACGCGTTGGAGTGTATTTACTGTTTTCAATTAAGTTTTTTAACCAATCAATACTTGAATTCGAACATCGTAATTCTTGAATGTTTACATTCCTCAGTTACACCATAAATTGTAACGCATATGTCACAGGTAGTTAACTTGCTGGTGGATGTAAACTGTGTTCCTTCCCTGAGAAACAGCCTCAATAGGTCCAGAACATCATCAATTTAGCTGGGAAAGCTGGTCAGAAAAAAAGCTAGCTGATGGACATAACATTTTTTTCTTCCTTAACACAAAAACATTAAAACAACATAATCTGTTTCAGTTACTCAACTAGCAAGCTGTTATCATGTCATCTTTAATATATTTCTAATTTGTAAGACTTGGTTCTGTTTAGTCCAGGTCCATCCACGTAACAAATTATAAAGTGAACTGCTATAACAACTTCAGTTGCTTTGGGGCAACAGTGCTAATATCTAGCTTGTTTAGATGGTAACAGTTTGCTATAGATAAAATTATTCAAATATTTTATCAGAGCAACCTAAAATAGCCATATGAATCAAAAGAGTTGCTAACAAAATCAAAAAGGGACTGCAATTACTGGTCATTGTTCTGATTACTGGTCTACTGTCATGATTACTGGTCAACGGTCATGTTTCTTGTTTAATGTTAATAACATGTTTTTAACATGGTCATTTTGAAATGCAAACACCCAACCACATTCCATAGTGTCCGCATCGAATCAATGAAAGCACAAGGTCAACGTTTTCACCAAGAGAAAGAAAATCACATCCTTACCAAACTTGACCAATCACTGAAACACCGTAGACTTTGGTTACTTGACTTTGAGTTGCTTTAAAGACAAATTATGTGCACACAAACACTAAAACAGAAGACCAAAACCACCCAATTCACCACAAAATGGTGTTGCAATCTATTGACATGGCATTGCGATTGGGAAGCATGCCCTCCTAACGACGAAGCATGCCCAGACCTTGAGGGCCTACTTCAAGGCAGTATTTTTAGGCCAGATTGACTTACAGAATGGTCTAGTTGAAAACCTAGAACCAGGATGAAGGAATGCTTTCACTTTCAAGCACAGGAAGTGTGTGATCAAAAACTCAAAAACTGAATATAGTAAACGAAGACACTGTAAACATATAGCTGGTGCAGGTTCGAATAAATCTTAGCCTAAATAACATTTCTACACTGCTCACAGAAATTGTATGAGAGTTCAGGGTTTACCTTAGCCTTGTGGTCAGTGGTCAGTTTCTCCACTTTACTCTCAGTCTCCTTCTTCAACTCCTGACAGTTGTTTTCTCTGAACAAAACCACAATATACACTATTTTGAGAAATTTGGTTAATACAAGTCCATAATGAATTAATTCACACCTATTGTCTTTGTAGCAGAACTACATATTTAAGCAACAGAGACATGTATATAGCCAATATCACATGTAAGCGCTGTTCTTAGGCATGACGTAATGCAGAGTTCCCAGATACAGCTGTTGGCTTTGGTGTATTGGCCATATACCAGTTACCAAAGTAAGAAGTTACAATAGTAAATTAAAGTAGTAAAAATACATGTATTGTAATCCCTATGGTATACCTAAGGGCAATATCTAAACCAATAAAACACGGCTAAGAAATGCTCTTAGGCACATTGCATTATGAAATGCCTGGACAAGGCGCTTAGCTATGGTATGTTATCACTAAATCCTGAGAAGCCTTATTGCTTGCATTAACCGACAATCAAAACAATGACTGTAGAGCAGTCAAAAGATGTGATGTACTTAACACACGTATTGCACACGTATTAAATATACCACAGCTTTTAGCAAATCGTCTTCCAGGATCCAATCCAACCTGTTTACATCCCATGAATGTTTGGGGTAAAATGTCTTTCGACGCTTTATCATCACTGATTGAATGAATGACTAATGATTTAGATCCTGATATTCACCCCCTTTTTTTGATGGCCTTCTCGAGCAGTTTCTCCAGCGTCAACTTGTCCTTGTCATGCAGCGCGATCATCTTGTCGACCTGGGTGCAGTGGGACTTCTGCATGATGGTGCGGTCCTGCGACAGAACCCCAACGTATTACCGATGATACCAGGTTAGAAAATATTCACGGCGAATTATTTGGCATTATAAGCCAGGCAGACCATATAGCTGAAAGGATGAATCACTGGCTAGGGGCTAATATCATTTCTAAAACATCAGGTTGATTGTGGTAATTGTTATGATACAGGCGCTGAGAGCCCACTGGGGACTGCACTCAACCTTCCATTTGAATAACCGTCTGTTATAACAAAAACAAAACCGATTTTCATTCCACAGCCTGTTGCATAAGAAGGGATTTCATAGGGACTCGGTGTTACTGATTGAAGTGTGTTTGTGAGGTGGTCATCTTAGCAAGTCTAATTTGTCTGTCCGTTTTCTGAGGAGATCAAAGACAAAGTGTCCCTCTGTGTCACGGGCAGCAACACGATGCACACGCCAGTGTGTGGGTCAGAAAACAATGGACTAGGAAAGGAAAGACCCTTGGATCATGAGTGGATTAGTCCTAGTACCTCTGGACCTGTAAGACCTCAACCCACCTTTGCATGCTTCTTCTTTAGGGAGTTCAGCTCTTTCTGCTGCTTCTTAATCAGTTTAAGGTATGTCTGGGGAGCACAAAAACGGATGATTGAAACCCGATTTCATTGATCCAACCGAAAGCCAGCAAGCTTAAACACGCAGACTTTGTGAAGAATGACACTAATCTACATTTGTGCGCTTCTACACCAGGACCCATTTGTCTGTCTGGTGTTAGTAAAAACACACAGTTGATGAGAAATTAAGAAACGGCAAAACAAATGGTGGAGGGGGCGCCATTTTACAATTGATTCAGAAACCTCAGGGAAATGTTAAGGTTATAGTCACGGGTTATCGATTTCTTACCTTCATCTGTTTCAAGTCATCAATGTTCACATGAGGCACAAGGGCATTTGTATCTACAAAGAGAGAAAATGAACAACTTACAATTGTACCAATGTGAGGTCCCAGAAAGTGTTATGTGTGTGTTAACCAATTTAGACTAAACGGGTTGGGGTCAAAAATCCCTGCATTATAGAAAAACAAGGATAATAGGAGCTTGAGGTGAAAATTTGCCTGGTCATTAAACAATAGAAATTTTGACTGTCAATGTACTCAGAAACAGATCATATATTATCATTCTGCTTTCACTGTTCTGTGCAGAAAATGACTATTTCCTTCTAAGTAGTTGGGTTTAGGGTAAAGAGTACAATTAGGGTTAGGTTTAGAGATAAGGTTGAGGTTAGGGTTATTGTGCTGTTTCCAATTGGATATTCCAATGTCACATGTTCATTATTGTGTGTTTCGAACCCTTCTTGGTCTCTGTGCTGTTGTTCTGGGCAGACGAGGACTGAGTCGGGTCTGAACTGGTCTGCGGCGTCACACTGGCCTTCACATTGGCGTTAACCTTCCCTTTTTTGTCATTCTTCAAACTCTCATTTGGCACGTCTGCTATGTCACTCTGGAGAGGGAGGATGGAAGAGAGGGAGGGGGGGGAGAAGAGCAGGAGTAAGAGAGAAAAGCCTTTTAGGATTATGGATATAAATCATTCTCAAGCACTTTGAAAACAGAAAGTAAATACAGCATTTCCATATAGATAAAAACTGATTTTTTTCCCCCTCTTTTCACCTAGCCTACCCAAACAATATGTTATCCAAGAACATGACAAGATGACAAAGATCTGTAGCTACTTAGACTAGGAAACCAGTACCCAGAGCAATTCAAAATAAGCCAACATCAACCATATATTGTGATTTCTGGAGGCTGCTATATACATGTGCTGACAGCTAAGATACATCAGAACAGTGGCCCTGGTATAGTATGTTAAGAGGTGACCCAAACCCAACATGCATCAAACAGGTGTTGGTACCGTTTCAATCCCCAAAGCTCTCATCTGATCCGCCCTCTTCTCCGCTATGGACAGGAACTTCTTTGGGTCTGACAGGGCGTCCACAATGGCTAGCAGAAGAAAGGGTATGATCACTACACGGAACAGAACCCGACTGCAATGTAAAGCGTTGTCATTGCACATTGTCCAAGCTCTCTCGTTGCAGGTCTCAACACGCCCTATACACCAGATTAACATGATGACATGGCGTCCTAGTAGGAATCTACTGCGTCGTTCTCTTAGACGGCATTACAGTCTTGCATTATTTGGACTTGAAATGCTCCAACATCCTGTCAACAATCCTCATGGGTTATCGTCACACTGGCCTGGTCTGGTCTGGGGTTGGCTGGTCAGATGGCCTGTCCATCACCCTGCCTGTGTCTG
>JACXGJ010006403.1:0-34538 GCA_016801105.1 Esox niger | reverse complement strand
CCCTCACCTCTCCCCTCCCTAGCCCCTCACCTCTCCCCTCCCTAGCCCCTCACCTCTCCCCTCCCTAGCCCCTCACCTCTCCCCTCCCTAGCCCCTCACCTCTCCCCTCCCTAGCCCCTCACCTCTCCCTACCCTAGCCCCTGCCCTACCCCCATCCCCTCTCCCTAACCTAGCCCCTGCCCTACCCCCATCCCCTCTCCCTTGCCCCTGCCCTTTCCCTACCCCTAGCCCCTCCCCTCCCCTCACCTCTCCCTAGCCCCTCACCTTTCCCTATCTCACCTCACCTCTCCCTAGCCTAGCCCCTGCCCCCTAGCCCCTTCCCACCACTTTTCGGATGTTGTTTGTTTTGTTTATTAAGCCCTTGCACAGGTTCACCACAGACACCCACATTGTTGAATCAGTATTCTTGTGCTATATAGAGGCGTGAGGGCCTGAGCACTGATTTCTGAGGGCAGGTGTGGGTCTTCAGGGTTCTGCGTCAACTCTGTGGTTGCTTGCTCTTTGGGGTTTCAGGCTGGGTGTTTTGTAAAAGCACTTTGTGACAACCGCTGATGCAAAAAAAAGTTTTATAAATACATTTGATTGATTGGAGCAGGCAGGCAAAAGGTCATAGGTGAAATTCTTACAAAGGAGGGTGAGTGGCAGTGAGTTTCAACAGCTTGTCCGAAAGCTGCAAACATGGTACTTTTCATATCCGCTCTGAACCTGAATAGATCTTGCAAGCTGAGTGGTTTAGGTCAACAGACTTAGAAGATGAGTATCAATAACATGTTGTCCACACTACCTGTGTTGAAATGTAATACATTTGAAAATGTATTAGTGATTGGGGGACTTCTCAATACTGTCTCTTAACTTCTCATTCTTCATATTTTACACATTACTTCATGACAAAGAATTGGAGATTTACAGTGGAATAACCTTCCCAATTACCTGTATGAATTTATTCTATCATTTTCACATGACCTTTGTTACATAAAACACCAACAGATAAGAAAGGTTTGAGGCCATGTCACTCTAGTTACATCATCATTGTTTTTCTAACTCTGATCTCGTATTACACAGTCTTGGAATGACACGTTGCTTTTCCTCTCTAGCAACTACTTTCTTTCTTTGGTTATATAACCTTTTTCCAGACACTGGTAAAAAAAAGCTACTCAGCAGGAGAAGACCTCTGTGTGTTGTTATTCACAAGGATGCGTCTAGCTCCTGTGACTTTCCTGACTTCCTTTCATTTTGTTCCCTCACCTGTATCCCTTTCCTTCCAGCCGATCACCTGTCCAGAGCTTTAACTCACCCCATCCTCCCTCCCTCCTCTTCCCTTAGAACCCTATATGGGGGATGGAAATGGAAAACATTGGAGTCTTTTCAGTCCAGGCCTCACATGTAAGACTCTTGGTCTTGGGTTGGCCAACACCTGCCGATCCCTTCACAGACATTAACGACAGTCGCTTTTGGCGTCACATTTTCTTTTAGGGTGTCTGTACTTTGTTTTATGTCCTCATATCTTCTCTGTTTTCTTACGTGCGGATTACATGGATAACAATGCCTGCTAAGTTAGGTATATATCCATCAGATCTTCATAGATAAATGAAAGCAACCTGCAATAAAAACAGACAGTTGCTAGATGATGATCAGTGGCAATTTTTTGAAACACCTGGAGAATTTCTTTACCTTTACTGTAGGGTAGGGACTGGCGAAAACCTAAACTTTCATGCAATTTTGCACTATTTTACATGACTGGAGACTAAGCATAATAGGTACTTATATAACAAGCTACTCTGACAGTGAGAAAAATATTAATCAGGATCAATAACAATTATTGTCTGATTCAATAGTCTTGGTGTATGGACACATTGTAGGCTACAGCAAAAGGGGAAACGTTGTAATGCATTTCAGTTTCGCTAACTCACTTAATGTTTCCCTGTGCAGTTCACTCCCCAGCAATGACAATCTTGGTTTTAGTTTGTACCAAGCTACCGGCGTAATACGCGCATTAGAAGGCTACAAAATATTGAGTTAGAGTCAGATAATTATTCTCTTATCTGCTGGAGACTTCTCCCCTCACATTGTTTTCCAGCAATGATTGATTCTCAACAGGTTAGGCCATGTGATCCAGATTAGGCTACCTGTTTCACCGAGTCAAGCCTTTTCAAGGACCTGACTGCAGTAAGCCTATTTCTACAATGGCAAAATGGAGTTGCATTTATCAGCACCATCTCCAACACTTTATACCTTACTTCTATAAGGAAATACATTAAGTTAAATGCTAGAAAGAGTTGAAAGACTCATGTCAATCAGAGAAGAAAGTTGGAGATGAAATTGAATCTGATCCTATTAACCTCAAAACAATCATTGGTACAAAAGAAAACTGCAATGAATACATGCGCTGAAGTACAGGGAAAACTATGCTCTGAAGTGTAATTTGTTTTAGAAACCTCCCCATTGTATGCTGTATAATTTCCAGCACTTAAGATGTACTTGAAAGGACACATAGGCATTTTGAAAAACTTCAGTCGACTGCAAAACACACATACCAACAACTTTTCTCTAACCTTTAATCTCGTGCCTGGGCCATCTCACTTCCAGCACCCATACGCTGACATTGTACTTTCCCAGCCAAGGCTGTCATCTCGTAAATGCTTACAGGGAGCAGCCCTAACCCTCCCCACAACCCTGCTGCCTCACCCCTTCAGCCTCTCGCTCACATCTGCTTGGATGGCTAGACGTGTCATTTCAGATGTTACGTCACCCTCAGGCCCTCCAGACACACATACAGCAAGGCTATTAGAAACGTATGCTGCCAGACAAAGGGCCTTTCATGCAAAAATAAGCCTCCCCCTCCCTCCCAATAGCAGCAATGGCACCTCTTAATTGTTAAAGGAGAATTTCACATTTATAAGACACTGTGACAATTGTTTCCTTTCACATTTTCTTTAGACAGCCACAACAAACTTCAGCCAACTTCAGCCACCGTTAAACTAACTATCAGAGTAAAAACTTTTCATCTGATGTGCTTTAAAGAGGTAATGGGTAACGAGATCATTTTGACATTTCAAAAACCAAGTCCACATGCTTACATTATATCCATATATGTTTAGCTAGCAGTGGCAAAACTGTAACAAACGTTTACATGGCAGTTAAAAGAAAGCTGACCCATGCATTACATTTTATTTCAACCCAGACTGCATTCAGAGTAAGAAACAGTCTGACATGAGTATAAGTCTGGGCTATGGTGAAAACACTGGACTTACTAAACGTTTCTTTACCGAGTAGGTTTGTTAAGAACGCATTGTCATTTACAGCAACGACCTAGGAGCTATTAGGGTTAACCCTTGCACAAGATGGCTTGCTCAGAGATGGAGAAAACTGTATTTTTCACCATGTCAGCTTAGAACTGGAAACCTTTTGTTCCCTGCTCCAACACACTTGACCACTGGGGAAGCCTGCCCTAACAATTCAATATCATTTTATTTTTTGTGTACGTTAAACTCAAACAGCTGTACTACTGATGCGCTTCAGTCTGCTTTAGTGGTCTACTTTGAACTACAGTGACTTTGAAAGGTGATCTGCTTGTGAAATACCTGAACAGGATGTCAGGAAACCCTCTAAGATGAAGTAATGCAAGACTTTTCTTGCTACTGCTGAAGTGGTAGGTATCCAAAGAAAGACTCAGATAGGAGTGGTAGGTTTCCAGAGAAAGACTCTGAGATAGGAGTGGTAGGTGACTGTCAGTTAATTATCTGTACTGAACACGAGCACTAACTGCCACCACACTGATGTAATTCAACAACGGCCATAGACAAACAAGTACAAAGGACTTCTGGATCCGAAACCAAAACATATCATAATACAACTTACATTAGATTTTATAAGACTGTCTTATGTGAAGAAACATTTTTAGTTTTAGGTGAAGAGACATTATCATAATTATGTGCTTTATTACTACATATGTATTTCCGTAAAAGTATGTGTGTCAGCCTCTTAGGCTATGTATTATCATACATGTACTTTAAATCAATGTCATTATGTATATTGTAATATGTCTTTATGTGTTGTGGTTCCTGTTTGGACCCAGAAATACTAGCTGCTGCTAAGCCAGGGCTAATAGGGAATCTAATGGAAAACTAATCAAGTTCAATCTCTTTTTCCATATAGGTTGGCACTGCGTTAGGAAAATGCCCTTCACGGTTAAACCCAGCTCGTTACCGGGGCCCGTGAGTCCCAGGGGAGAACATCTGTGAGGCTCCAGAGGCAGAGAGGCTGGGGTCAGTCTGCCTGGGCTAAATGCTTCGGGGAAACGGGGAGAGGTGGAAGGAGGGCGGTGGGGGTTATCAAGAGGACAAGAGGAGGGATTGAGAAATACAAAGTAAGGGCCTTTTTGCACTACAATGTATTTCCCCAGATATAGTTAGGTCCAGGAATAAAGTTATTCTCTTTGTTAACCAAATATATGGAAGTTACAGTTAAATAGTGAATATTGGGTCAATGTGCAGTCTCTCAGCTTTCATTTAAGGATATTAAGAATTACAGCTCTATAATATGTAGCCCCTCCTAAAAGTCATTGGAAAATTGACTCAAAAGCTGCTGGACAGGTGTGGGCTATTCCTTCGTTATTTCTTCATCAACTAAGCAGGTAAAAGATCTGGAGTGGATTCCAGGTGTGGCATTCACATGAAAGCTGTTGCAGTGAACCAACAACATGCCGTCAAAGGAGCTCTCAATGCAAGTGAAACAGACCATCCTTCGGCTGCCAAACAATTTGAGATAGCAGGAAATTGTTTGGTAAATTCTGAGAAAAAAAAGAACACACTCTGTTGGGCTTTGCAACACAAAAGAGCCTGAACGTCCATGGAAGACAACAGTGGTGGATGATCGTAGGATCTTTTCCATAGTGAAGAACAACTCCTTCACATCATCCAGTCAAGTGAACAGAGATATGTCTACTCAGATTCAGCCAAATTCATGTAAAATTCGGTGCTTCACTTTGCAGATGGACAATGACCAAAAACATACAAAGAACTGGAATATTCTGCAATGGCCGAGTCATTTGCCTGGTCTCAACTCGACCGAGCAGGCATTTCACTTGCTGAAGACAAAATTCATGTCAAAAAGGCCCACGAACAAACAACAACTGCAGTAAAGGCCTGACAAAGCACCACAAAGGAGGAAAGCCTGCGTTTGGGGATGTCCAGAGGCGTTGCTATGATCCCAATACATTCGGGGCTCAACCCCCCGAACGTTAAGTTCAGGGTTTGGAATGTCCATGAGGAGTATTTCAATGTACATGCTAGCGGCCTACACGACATTGTCAAAATGCGTAATCGGTATTATGGATGAATAGATCAGGGGCTACTTTTTTTTATATATTTTTTTTTTTGTCAATTTGAGATCCAGGACTATAGCCCCGGATGCCAAAGCCTTACGATGCCACTGGAGATGTCCCTGTGTTCCAGACTTCATGCGGTCATTGCCTGCAAAGGATTCTTGACAAAGTCAAAGAAAAGGAGACATTGTCTGGTCCTATTGCGAAAGGCCCAAAAACAGTTTGAAGTTTGAAGACAAAGACAAAACAGCTGTGAAAAGAATAGACTGAGTAGTATAATGGCAGAGAGGCAGGATGGGGCTCTACACAACACGTCGCTACATCGGAGTGGTTATTAAGGCAAGGGACATGTGCACATATCCCACAACCCACTCTGTGCTTGCCTTTTGGTACGTGTCAACTGAGAAATTCAATGATGCACTAAGAACGCGCAACTCTCACATTTACTTGGGTTATGCTGAAAAGCTCTAACTTGCAACAAACCAGAAGCAGTAAAGTGTTATGGACAATGGAGGGCAAGAGAAAGGGGGAGAAAAAGGAGAAATGGAAGGGAGATAAGGACATAAAGAAAAAGAGAAAGGAAACGTCAGATAGTAATCACCAACCAGGATGGCAGGGAGTGAGCTGGCAGCGTGTTTCAACCACCAGATCCTTGGCCAATTAGCTGTACTAATGCAGTGTTTGGGGGTGGAAAACCTAGGCCCCCGAAAACCCTTTTAATGTCCGCCATAACTCCTTTACCATGTGGAACCAGCAGAACCATTTCAACATGTCTGCTGTATGCATTAGAATCTGGGCCAGATAACACCCTACCCCTGTCCTACTGGACCCACTAACACAAGAGTGCGCCTGCATGTGATTGCGTAATGCCGACCAATTAAACCAGTGTTGGCCTTATTGGAGAAACTGTGTTTGTACAGAGACTGCTGGAGGAAAAGAATAACAGCCGGAGGTGTATAAAAGTGCCTGGATCAGCAGAACCAGCAGTACACGGGTGAACACCCATACTGACAGGCAAGGCAGAGGTCAACCATTCAGCAACGCTTCCTGCCTCCCAACCCTCAAGCAGGGCAGGTAGAGGTTAAAGAGGAGATGGAGCTTAAAAGGTAAACTGGAATAATCCGTGAGTGAGTTAGAAAACAAGCGAGAGAAAGGTTGGAGGTAAGACATGACCGCAAGGGACAAGCAAAACAAAAAAGCCAGCGATTAAAATTGGCTTCAGAACGGGTATAGAATAGAAATTTAATGAAGGCTGGCGTTTACTTGTTTGAATGGAATGTTCAGCAAGCTACTCTCGCTCGATATCCAAACCCTGCGTTGTCTGTTTCCACTCCAACACACTAGAGTGCTCTTAAACAAACACCGGGGCCCTAAACTCCTCCGCTATTATTAACGACTACTGTTAGACAAGCCCGTGGGCCAAGGAGTTTTCCAACCCAGGGTATTTGTGCGGTCGTTCTTATTCGAGACAATTTGACCTCAAGCTGCTTTAAACCTGGCAAAGCAGAAGCTAGATTCAGCAGAGAGCACTTATGCTAGCACATTAGCATACACGTGCATACACGTGCATACACGTGTAGTACAGTACCATACACACACACACAGCCTAGCTGTCTCGGGGATAACTATCCAGTGAGTACGGCTGATCACAGTAGGATCAGATGACTCACAGTTAAAGGCAGCTGATAGATATGGGATGAGAACAGAAAGAGATAGAGTCAACTTAACCTTTGTGAAAAAGGACAGCGGACTCAGTTGAATGACCCGTCTTTGGAGCCTGACTGGTTAAGGTTGACATTCTGACAAAGATGATGGGAGACTTTGTCAGACAGCGCAGTCAAGCTGGATGTACCAGTGATTTAAGCCCAGTCCATGTCTCCGTCAGGGCCAGAGAGTCAAGAGCCTGAAGGGAAGCATAGGCTGAAATGAACTCTGCTTTGTTGACAGCAGACCGACAGTTCAAAACGCTGCCAGAGAGGAGATATTCCACATATGCTGTGAAGGACAGGGACAGAAGATTGGAGGGCTTGCATCCAGAGGAGTAGGAGCATCTGTTTAAATTACAGTGAGATGAGCAACCAAGGATAGAAAACAAATTATTGACAAAGCTACAAAAGCATGAAATGAGATCAGGAAAATGAGTCATCATTCTCTGTCCTTCCTCAAGTTCAAGTTACTCGGCAGAACCGTTTTTGTTTGAGAAACATCTTTTTGGGCAACAATACTGGCACTATATAAGACTGGGAGGTTACAGCAGTCGCTGAAAGATCTGGGGTGGCTTAGAACAAACCCTAATTGATGAGGACTGCCCAGCAGGGAGAACCACTCCCCGACAATACAGGCAGAACTTACCATAACAATGACAAATTACTCTACCGCTTAAACCTAGTTAATCTGTCAAGAGTCAGCTTTGTTGTACAAAATACAATTGTCATTACCATACAGTGGTTTAGACATTGTAACTTGTCTCAGCCTGTTGGCGTACACTGCTCCTATACTACAATTTTACCCTACAATAGTTTCATTTCAATAATAATAGTAAAAAAAACTGATTTGCATTCAAATAAAAAATGTTTGCTAACAGGTGAAAAATGTAGTAGTTGGCGTCCCCGTCCAAGGTTGCATTGGGCACTTTTTCACAGATACACAGGTCCAATCATGAACGTGTCAACATGTGAATTCAGTCATGTGAGTGATGATGTTGATGTCAAAATATTGTTGACAAGTAGCAAATGTCTTTAGTAGGTGAGGATAACTCTCCTTGACACAAACTGATTGCTTGATACGTTTGTAATTATACTCCACCACAATGATTGAATCTGCGTCTTCCTGCCTGTGAGCACATTTTCTCAACAATAGCTCCTTCTAATCAGCTTTGTACAGTACAATACAGCAGCTGGTGTTAGAATTAGTGAAAACACATGTTAGCCAAATCAGTAACAGTGAGTTTCCTAGCTAGCATTTGGCTTAACATATTCAATGTTGTATGCTGCACTTGTTAACACTTGTATGCTGCACTGGCAGGCTCAGCTACATTGTTTGCTTGCTACTTTCAATTATTTACGGTAAGATAATTTTCAATTATTTCAATTAATCCAATTTCTCCACAAAACACTGGTGCTATGATAGCCAATTGGGTCTTCATTCAGTGTCAAATAAGCTTTTAATATTTAATACACAATGACATTATGCGCATTTTGGTCAAATAAAAATGTCACAATTGGTGTAGCCTGAAGAGGCCCTAAATTGAAAATAAATAGGTTTTCATCTGACTATTTTTAAAAGACAGCTTGAAAAGTAGGCCTAACAGTTATAGGATATATAAAAAAAACTAGCAATGAATATCAACAAGTCTGTTTTGATCTGAGGTTTAATCTGAAAAGTGCATTACTGGGCTCCTGTCAATGGAATTCCATGAACCTGACTGATGCGACCCATGTGACTAAAAGATCCGTTCTCAGCCAGATTACTTTTACCTACAAATAAATCAGAGACTCACTATTGCAAAGTTAGATTTTCTTATGGTTGATTGCAAAATTTTTTTTTACTGTTTTTATGTCATGCAAATTAAGAGGCCAAAGTAAGTAAAGTTTGATCATGTGCATCTGTGTGGGCTGGTTACATTGTCAGGGGTGTGCTGAATTGATTAGGAAAGAAATCGGAGAAGAATGTATTCAGGGTTCAGGTAACTCCTGGCTGCTGTAGGACAGGTAAGAGTTTTGTCTAATCTCCCCAGCCCCATATCTCATACATACCCCTGTAACTGTGGCATTGTGCTTTATCTAGACATTCTGTTTCAATTCAGACTCTGTCTGAAGGAGGCCATTGTGGTAGAGATGCACAGAGGTATTTTTGGCTGGTCCCTATCTCTCCAACAGATGACAGACAACTGGTACCTTTGGCTGTCCTGGTTCATATACTCACAAAGAGACGATTTAAAGCATGCAGTTCAGTTGATTGCGTGGTTTACTGGCCATGATGTAAAGAAGCGAGAGGGAATATGAGACAACTATGTCGTAATGGAGCATCTTATCTGATAAGGCAATCTAGCCTTCACCTTGAGCTTGCAAGCCAAAATAAAACAGGATAGTGGACACCCACAGTCTTGAAGAACTTTTGCAGAGAGAACATTTCCTTAGTTCTTAGAGGCATAGCTATATATTGGAATATCCAAAATACTGTACATTGCCTAGAGGTTGGCTATAGATATGCATTCACTAATTATATTTTTTGAAGTCAACAGTCATACTGGGTTGTGACTTTTCACCTCAGACACACCTTATTTACTGAATGTAATCCACCAGGAGACATAATGATATGGACAGTTTGCTAGGCATCACATGATAGATAATTACACTATTACTCAGCACAAAGATGCTCAGCCAAACAGGCAACAGTACTTATTTCAACCGTATGCAGCGTTAGCACAGGCCCATGGCTGTAGTGGTTGAAAATATAGGCTGGAGAAATGAAAACAGACCCCATCCCATCGTCAACTCTATAGGCTGAAAAGAGTGAAACACACACACACACACATACACACACACACCTATAAAATATATGGAGAGAAGCAGAGCTGGAGATCAAAACACAGTTCTAATACATGAGCGTGAGAAGAACAAGCCAAAAAAGCCAACTCTCATGAGAGAGATCAAAGTGGGAGAGGAAGAGAGAAATGGAGAGAGAGAATCTGGCGAACGTTAGTGTAGTAGACAGGATATAAGTCAATAAGCACTAAAGAGCCCTGCCAACAGAACCGTCATGTGAGGGTACGTCTTTATAAGGGCAAGTTTGTAAATATGACTGCATGGGTCCAACTGGGTTGTGTGTGTGTGTGTGTGTGTGTGTGTGTGTGTGTGTGTCAGAATCTTGTTCCGACAATACTTTGTTCTGGTGACCCGAGAGAACACTGAGTTGCACAGCCTGAGATACAGATGGAGGCATGATGCAGACAGAAGGAGTGATAGAGAATGGGAGCGAGAGAGAGAGAGAGAAAGGTGGGTGTAGTGTGGTCCTTTCTGCCACATGTGCACAGTGTACTCATCGGTCTCTAGACAGACTCAGCCACAACGCTAGCAGTTAAATACATGAGCTGTTTAACTGCAGCGAGAGACAATGGATAAACCTCTGTGTCAGCCAAATACAGTCAGGACAAGTGAAGAATGCCAGGGCAATTAGAGAGGATATGGGAGAAAAAGAAAAACAAGAGAGTAAAAACAGAGAGAGAGAGACAATGAGAGAGGTGCAGTAGTCTGGCCAATAGTGATAGCCTCTGCCTGGAGTCGGGGAACCTGAGAAAGTTCCTTCATGCTCTGCTTGCCAGATCAGGGTCAGATCATGTGCCAGAGAGGAAAGCAAAAGAAATACCCAAACCACTGCATTAGACACACTTCTTTCTCACTTCAGCGTTTCCTCAGGAAACATCAGAGGGAACAGGAGGTCAACTGGGACCCGGTCAACCGGCAGCCAAGATAAGGTGCTAATTGGTCCCTGGCTTTTGTTTCAAAGGCCCCATATTTCAGCAGAGCGTGCACATTGTCAAAACATCAGTAATGCAGGGTTAAAATGCTTTTTTTCTTTAGCAGTTTGAGGTTCACGATGGAAACAGAGCAACAGAGGTTTCACATGTGCTAAGTGATGGAAAAATGCTGAAGGACAGGTTTTCCTAAAACCATAGGTTGAAAATTACACAAGATAAATATTTGTTTCACTTGTGTAAGCGGTTTTACTACCAGACCAGCGATGTCAGTCATCTAGAGTTACTGAATACAATTAGGTGTGGTACCAAAACTGGCATTTAAATTTAGACCATGGCTAAACCTTTAGTCCATCGTTAAACCTAAATACATCTTGAAAGCAATATAGCAAAGATTCAAGCTGTATCAATATCTGTACAATTACATAATTATCACAGTGTTGTGTATAGGCATAACTAAACCGAATACGTCAGTCTAGTATAACTTCTTTATTACTGGAACAGAAACACATACAGATGCAACTGGGGAGAAATGCTTGCAATTCCAATTCCGACTAATTTAGAGCATTTATTAATCTGACTGTGTGTTTAAAACCATGCCACCATGTTTGCCTCGCGCTGAAAAACATTGCGTAAAAGCTTTAAAAGTTCCCATCTCTCTTCTCGGCTGTGTTTAGAACTCAGTGATTTGTGTTAGTGGACAGATAGAGAATGACCTCTGGAGCAGCTCTAACAGCAGGGCTCACAGAGCTGCCAGCTGCGTGGGTGGCTCTGTGTGTCTGACAGGTCGACACAGGGCTTGCACGGCCCTGGATGATGAACACGGCCCTAAACACAGCCTCGGATGAGGAACATAACAACAGCTTCTGTGGCACTCTGGTCTGTTTGGCAAAGATTAGCTTTCAGTATTTTCTATTTGTTTAGCTAGATCTACCCCTAAATCTGTTTTTCTCCAGCAACCCACTCTCCTCAACCTAACTAAATATCAGCCCCCCCACCCCAGTCTGACCCTAACCCTCCCACGCTCCTTCCATATTTTGACTTGTTTTGACTGAGGGAGAAAAAAGGTGGGATTTTGCTGGATGAACAACATATTTGGGTAGAGGTGATCCTTTATCACAGCCCTTATGGAAAGACAGATTGTCTGGTGATGAGCACCTGCTTCACGGTTCACAGACCTCACTGCCGCTCAGACACGGCCAAAAACCCTGACTCAATGTTGATCACAAAGAACAGGCAAAGGAGCTCATTCTTAAGTCTTAAATGGGTTTGCATGCACGCAGCTCTGCCTCGATTGTTATGGTCCACTTAACAGCTCTTCATCATACACTACTGTTCAAATTTCAATCCCAACTGCACTTTTCCTTCTAAAGCGACTCAATAGCTCACCGCATTGGACTCCAAAGCATGAATCCAAACCGGCTGACTTAGTCAGGGCTTGTCACTTCAGTGGCTGGCTACTGTCCTTAGAAACCTGTCCTACAATAGTTACCCTGATACTATATATACAATAAATAACAGACATATTTCTGTAGTGACAGACTTAAAACCAGTCCAGTACCCTATAACACCCACGTAGTATCAGAGGCTAGTGCAATTAGAAACTACAACTAAGCAGAGCCGCTCTACTTAATATCAACAGTGTGAAGCAGGTCACAGGAAAGTTCTATTTATCAGCAGTTTCATGAAGCAGGAGGCCATATTGCAGCGCCAACCTGTAAAAAAATCTGTCTACTTGAAAAGTCAAGAAACTTTACTGGTCAGGTAATAACTGTCAGTGTTTTTTAATAAGGCCATTAAAAAGAGTTTGAAGAGGGACCTGTAAGAAAGGTTCATTGCTTGGCCCTGAAGAGGAACTTTTGTTTGGTTCTGCTGAGAATAATTCCATTTTGAACTACGTTGTTCTAAAGATAGTGCAGTTACATCAACAGGGAATCAAGGTGTATGAAATTAAGAAATCTCTATCTCGGTATGTATAAAAAAACAATTGTTTACAATAACCTTTAGATTTTGTCTGAACTTTTGTCAGAACAACGCCCTACAATCAAACATTTTTAGAGCTTGGGAGTTACTTCAGTTTAGAGAAGAAAATAAATAAGTCAGGTGAGCTCTGGCCATACCAATGTTTGCAAGCCTCTTCCCCTTTCCGGTGTCCACTCCTCTACCTCCTACAATGTAAACTCCATTGGTTAGCTGGGATCACCTCAGAGACCTGGCATGCTCAACTTGTTGAGATGAATATATGGTACGGTTAGGGTGTACAGTTCCCACACACACACCAGTCATGCCTCCATCCTGAACATCACTTCTCAATGCTGCAATGCAAACCCACTGCTAAGAGCTTAAAAGGTAGTCAATGTAATGTCAACACAAGATGTTAATAACCTTTACATTAATTCCCACTGTAAAAAGTACAACTTCTGTCTTTGAGCCAGGAATTCAATGGAGGTTCGAGACAGTGGTTTACATTTAAAATTCAGTCCAATATTCAACATCATGAAGACAAACGCTATCAGGAAGGAGAGTCAGAAAACATTCAAAGGGTTCACATTACTTTCCCAGTTAGCTTCCAGTACAAAGTGAGAGGCGACATACAACACTGTTCTTCATTCTTCAGTGGATCACACTGGTTCACATGGGATCAATGGCTGATGATGAATGGGACGGATAATGAATGATAAATGCCCCGTTTCGCTTTGCTAAAGGAAACCACATGTGTTCTCTCTGTGGCCGGAGTCCCTCACATGAGCCAGGGGGAAAAAGAGCGAAGGAAAAAAGTGAGTGTGTTTGCAGAAGCACAAAAGGGTTCTTTGTTGTCACACTAGCCAACACAGGTGAATAATGTCACCCACCCCCTCTCTGTGACTGTGGCAAATCGGGATTAAGAGGTGTGTGTTTTGGGGAGGGGGGGTTGGACGTTATTACCATGGTTAGCTTATACAGTACTACCATAGCCAAAAACATTTGTTCTCACAATGTCACCATATGCACAAAGAAACAATGTTTGTATCCTGTTGTATCTCAATCCCCTACTGAAAATGGGACACATATATTTATGTTAATCACACTACAACGGACAGGTTCATAGAAACTTTAGGGAAGACACATCAGAGCATTCAAAGCATATCATAGCACGACAGGAAAGACAGTTTTACATAATGACAGTTTTACATAATTTTAACCCATAGATTTATATGAAACTCAATTCAATAATACAAGTAATGACAGAAATAATATTCCCCTTTCTTGTTGTTTTCCATACGCAGTATCGATACCAATATCTGATGAAACTACCAGCCGAGATTGAACTTGAACAGGTAGTGGCATACAGAGAGAATCAGATTAGAGTTGCCAGCTCAGCTCTTAATGAAAGGAGCCATTCTTAGAGAGAGTCCAAATTGAGATTATCACAGGTGACAAACTTTATTGCTTCATTCATTATCATTGCACAAACTGGGTCCATTGTTAATCATCTAGTGCTTTATAGAGGCAAGAAGGTCGAAGAGAAGAGGGGCGTGGGGCAGTTTCAACCAAAGCAGTACAGCAGGTTTAGAAGCACATAAACAGAAGCAGGTTAATTGGAGTCTGCCAGACAGCAGAGATGAGAGGAAATGATAACAACAGACAGACAGAGTCAACAAGGGGAAACTTAGACTAAACGCATCCTGCCTGGTGACAGAGGAGTGTCAGAGGACATCGTGGTTGCATTGATAATCACTGATGTCATGTAGGGGCTGTATGCGACTGTCTATAGTCAGCTCCTCTACATGTAGCGACCTAAATAAACAGAAAGAATCATTGTCAAAGAAATACCAAAACCTAGCTACACAATATGAAGTAATATTTTAAACTCAGACAACTGCAGAGAATATTCATTTTTTAAGTAGGCCTAATATGAATTTAACAAAAGATTAGTACTATTGGCTTCCCTTTACTTAAACAATGCCGAGCCTTTTTCTATAAATGATAATGATATCACAGGACATCGTGTAAAAGTACTTACTTTACTATGCTGTAGTGAAATGCAGTTCATTGTGAAATCACTACGGATTAGTATCACTCAACCATGCGCAGTACAGTACTTGCAGTTTATTATATATTATAATATACTACACCAAATACGAAACACTATCATATATTATTTGCATATAACCAGCCTATTTACCTCGTAATTTTAATCTGTTTTTACCACCTTCAAATGTTTTGGTCACCAAAATGCAATATAAACTTTCAAATGTTGGTATTACTGATTTTACACAGTAATTTCAAGGGTGGCACTGGAAGGCACTGGATGGTAACTTCTGACTAAAGTCCATATGGCATTGGCCAAAAGTAGTGAGCTATGGAAGACACTGTTCCATTTTGGACCTACACAGCATCACAGGCTTAACTGAGGCATACGCTCCTTTGGGACTTTTATTCTAAACACCACTCTAATAGAATTGGAAGTTATTCTAAAGATAGAATCAGAGTACTGTGAAATAACCTACTATTGTCAAGGTGCCCCTCGCTGACTCTGCTAAAAGTGGCTTATGAGGTATGTTTTATTCTGAAGGAACATGTTTTGGATATATCCCAAATGTCACAATGCACTATGGGTATGATTCCAGAATAATCCTGACACATTAGGTTTGGGAGTGTGTCATATAAAAACAGATGTAGGCTAGTCACAAAAAGGTACAGTAGCAAAGTTCTACCCGGCAACAATATCTTATCTTTAATATCAGCTCCAGCAGTGCGCAATAATTCACTGGGCCCTCTGTCTATGGCTTTTCTATAAGGCATACTGAAATGGCCTATCCTGGTGGCCAAAGTGGCAACCTACTAAGCCATTACCCCTGTGGATTTAGAACAGTATGAAATCTACTAGACCAGAATCACCATCTAACCGTGCTGCAGATGAAGCAATGAGATCAGTATAACACTAACAGTGGCAATATAGGAAAGCTGAGCTCTGCTTCTAAGAGCAAAGACACAACCATGACTTATGTCAATATTTAAGTTGGCTGTGTTCTGTCAGCGTCCCCCACCTCACCGTTTCTCCTGCCAATGCAGTTGCTAATTATGGAATTAGTCATGAGGAGAGCAAGACAAAGTGGAGTAGGGTAGAGCGCGTGGCTCCAGGGAAGCAGTCTTTTCCCTTGTGATGCTGTGGCTGGAGAACGTACCCTCACGCACTCACGTCCCATGAGCCAGGCCAACAGAGGTGAGTAGACACAGACGATGCTTCATCGTCTGTAGACAGAAGGGAGGGCTGGTGTCCGTCTCACATGACTCAGTCTTAAAGGGACGTCGCTGCCCAGGCTAAGTACACATCATACTCCCCCCACAATGACCCCCCTGCATATAGGTGAAAAGGCATGAAGTCAACTCAGCCTGCGCGAATAGTGACAAAATCAAATTTCCAACAGCAAGGCTGGACTGAACAAATGCGTCTTAATATGCTAAGAAACCGGACACGTCAGCATTTTTTCACGGAACAAAATCAAATCCACAATGTGTATGGAGTATGACATCTGAGGAGCCAGCATTCATTACCTCATTGACACCTATTATTATCGGATGATAGGATCACACTGAGGCTGACCCACAGCGCTAATGATGACCTAACCAGACAGGCTGCTGGTAGACACAGCTTCCTGGTTTGTAGACTCAAAGGGAGTATACCGATGTCCCCCTTGGGTGAGTCAGTGTTCGGAGAGTCAGAGGAATACAAATCCAGACTTGTGTATTCTCATCCAGTCCCCAGCCACTCACCCAGACAGCTACAAGCAGTCTCAACATCATCCCAAAACTCCTCCACATTGTTCACTGACAACAGCAGTCTAATAAAGATTGAAACATCAGTTACATGAGTTATGGCTTCAAAGTAATGAGCAGAGTGGAGACACAAACGTCCTATTAAAAACGAATTGTGACTAATGCTGAAAATTGAACAAGGCAAACATTGGGTCCTGTCTTTAAATAAAAAAGTGCATTCTTTCAAAAACGTGCACTAATTTTTAAACTTAGTATAGAGTGAATAATGTGCTACACCCAAGTGAAGTAAAAACCGTCAGATTTTCCAGTATCACTCAGTTTCAGTGTATCTCAATGTACACTAAAAAAACTCCCCCTATGTTGAAGGGAGTTATGCACCATAGAGAACCAATTTCACCTCCCACCCCTTTCCCTGCTCCCTCACCCACCTCTCCCTCCTTATACACAAACCTCCCTGTGTTCCTTGATTAACAGAGCTCTGTGGTTGAGAGCATCTTCTCAGATTTCAGTAATAAAAGTTCTTGGAAGGGGAGTGTAATCAGGCGACCTCACTGTGTTACAGAGAGTAAAATAATACTGCAACCACCGCCTCACGCCTTGATCCTCCAGGCTGTCCGACAGGAAGTGCTTTAATCAGGGCTTCCTGTGTGGCTTGCTGCGTGAGGGCCTAGCTTCGTCTGAGGGAGAGTAATGCATCCACCAGCTGTTGCTGGGACCCCTGGCTGCGGCTTGAGGCTTAGGGCCAGGGACGAAGACGTTCAGCTTGGGCATATAAAGGTATTACCACACTGGATGGTGGATTCAGTCTTCCGCAATTATAACATGTCACGCAAAGCAATGTGACATTATGTAATTGTTGATTTCACCCAGGAAAAGTAGAGGGATTCGCTTCCGTCCAAATTCTGCGATTAACTGACGTTCCAGTACCTACCAACAAATATGATCATAAACTAAATTCTCACATAGATTGAGTGTTATTATGCTTTTCCAAGTGGCCTCATGTCGTTCTGTAGCTTCACGCAGTGTTAATTCCCATACTGTAACACTCAACACTCACTACAATCACATACTGGGTCATTCATAAATGAGTTACAAGGCATGGCCGGTTGAACAAAAGATGCATTGAGGACAGAACATGAGCTCACTAACAGCTTTGTCTATCAAAAACAGGTATTCTGGCACAACAAAGTCTGTCAATGTCCCTGGAACATAAAATAACCACCCTGGAATGTGACACGTCACCTTGTCCTCCATGTCAGTCAGACATGGCTATTGATAGCAACCGCCAGGCGTTATTGTTTCGGTAGAACAACACAAACTTTAAGGACAGTCGAAAGGACAGTTTAGACAGTTCAGCATTGTTTCAGCGTGAATGAACTGATGCTCAGATAAGGTATGATCACGCCAGAGCTGTCCTCAATGCACTGACACCAAAACCCGTGACTTTAGAGGCCTCCATCTTATCATCTGAGGAGGCCACGTCCTTGTTATCCCTCTAATCCGCTTCACATTAGTGCTGCTGAGCGTGAAAAGAGGATTCATCAGTACATCCCTAACGGAGGGGGACTGTCAAAGACTAGTGAATGTCTCCGTCTGATGCCACTAATGTGCCTGGTACATACTGTACAATCCATTCATATCTTTACACTGTAACTGGTAATGGTGTGTATAAAACAGCTACTTGGGAGGGAACACAAGTACAAGTACAAACATTAAAACTGATGGACTTCGCACGTCAACTTCTTTCACTGGGGATTTTCCTAACAGCCAGTTGAGATATCAAAGAGATATCAAAGAACTTCAAACTAGTCAGCGTCAGTCGCGGCCGATCTCTGGATGAGACATCAGATGATACAGGAAGTGGTATTAGTTTCTGTTTCAGGAAGCTTTGTTCCTCCTGGCCCAGAAGAGCCCAATCCCCCAGGGCTGTGACTCGGGACAATGCCCTTGTGCAGAATGCACCATTTAGCTTGGGGTGTTAAATGGAAGTCTTGACTCTCTGCCGTCACTAATAATTCCATTGCACTTTTAGCCCCAGGTTTCTGGCAACATTTCCAGTCCGTCCCTCATACCATCATGTTGACCTAGTTATTCCAGGATGACAAGGGGGTCATTCCTCCTCCGGTCTTTTCTCTGAAACTATCCACCAGGTTGTTGCTGTCAGTGAAAATTGGTTTTAAGTCAACTTAACCTTATGCAACAGCGGTTTGAAGTTGTTTATGTTCTAGCCAGAGCATTTGATTCTCTCAGAAAAATCACCTGCATGGTCCTTTGGTTCGCAGAATTTTGCAGAAGCAAAAACCTCAGAGTGCCACGTCCCACTGTTGACAGACAACATGTCGTGCAGGTGTCACTTCTGACTCGCATGCTGCTGTCGCTCAAGCAAAGTAGTTCCTTTCAATGCTGTCAAAGGGCCGAAGTCTGGTCAACAACAAAGACCAGAAGAGCAAATCAATGACAGCAACTCAGGGTAGAAATGGGGTTCCTTTGTCTCAATTAAGCCTTTAAAAAGACAACCGAGGAATAACTAGTGTAAAGACTGAAGTTGAAAGTGTGCTGCATTTTCGAAATAACACATTTCATTTGACACCCTTCCTGCCAGTTCAGTTTAGCCCTTGCCCTGCTGACCTGATTTCATAGTGCCACTAACTTATATCACCTTACCAACACGTTTTGCACCTTATCAAGTGTTTGTCCACTACTTAAGGGTGAACAAACCTATTCAAGTTGTCATGCTGTAATGGAGTATCAGATAAATCAACCTGAGGTGGGGAACTTTTGCCATTCTAAGTCTGGCAGAACAGTTTACCACTGAACTATTAACTCCACTGCAGCTTGGTGTGCAGTACTATGTAATCTACTGTGACTCTCAAAAGTACCCATCTCTGAGTTTTCCAAATTTTGTGTAATGACATGAAATCAAAATGAATTTAATTAGAACTTTAGGAATCAACACAGAAAAGTCCATTAATGCCTAGGACAAAACAAAGACAGCTAATTGTTCTTAGTTAATTACAAATATAAAACAGAAAATAAGTAATTGCATAAATACCCACCCCCTTTAATATGACACACCTGAACAGACCAGTTTTCTTTAGAAGCCACAAAAGTTAAATGAATGCATTTCACATGATTTCAGTAGTTATACACCAGTCACTGGGAATTCCACAGTTGGTTAGTCCAATTCCTTACAAAAACATATTAATGAAGATGAAATAACATTCAAGGCAAACACAGTCACTAATGTTGGATACTGCCACAGTCTGGGTGCTTCACAAAAATGGCCATTATGGGAGAGTGTTAAAAAGAAGACAACTCACATAAAATCTTGACTACAGTTAGAAGGCATGTGGGAGAAACAAAATTGGACCAAGTGGAAGGAATGTGTGATGGGACTAAAACATATGCTTAGTGCTATGTTTGGCGAAAACTTAACACCACACATCTTGAGAACACCATCCCTACCTTTAAGCATGGCAGTGGGGGCATCATGCTATGGGGATGCTTTTCTGTGTCAGGGCCTGGACAGCGTGTGAAGATAAAAGGCTAAATGGATTTAGTGCAGACAAAGCCTGGAAGTAAACCAGCTGAAGTTACAAGCGAAGTTACAATGCTTTTTCCAGTCGGACAATAATCCCAAGCAGCCAAAGTCACATTGGAGTGGTTTGAATAAAAGGTCAATGTTCTTGAGTGTTCTAGTCAATGCCCGGACATCATTTCAATTTAGAATGTTTGGAGAGACGTGAAAATTGCTGTTCACCAAAGGTCCTCACCCAAATTGATGGAGCTTGTGCAATTTTACAAATATTGGGAAAACATGTTATGTCTAGAAGTGCAAAGCTGATAGAGACAAATCCAAATAGACTCATGTCTGTATCTGCCACCAAAAAGTACTTCTCTCAAATATTGACAATGGGGTGAATACATACGCAATCAATACTTTTCTGTAATTAATTTAAAAGTTGTAGATTCCTTCCCCTTCAACATTATGGACCTCTGTTTTGATCAGCGGTTAGTCTTAGGAAAATTATTTATACTCACATATTAACGCAAAATGTGGAAAAGTCCGGGGGGTGTACTTTGGAGAGCCATTGTATACCCTCCTTTGAGTGATGTTATGTTCGACAGATGTAGAACAAATGTAAATGGATACAACAAGCAATAAAGAAGGCTGGATACGGGGACTTAAAATATATAGTATAACTGCTGCTTTGAGAGCATAACTTACATAGCGAGCATGTCTTGAAAGGTTGATAATCTCAAGTGTTACTTTTGTTGCCACAACTAGTTATAAAAAGCCACTGTGTCAGCTAATGGAAAATGAATAGACAACAACTCCCTCTTTAAAATAAAAAAATAAAAACCTAACAACCATGACTTCATGAAATGATCCTAATGGATAATAACAGCTTGTAAAGCACTGTGTTTGCAGCGAAATGGAAATCCTGATATTTTACAAGAGTACTTTAGGACCCCCTACAATACCCCCACTGGATAATGTACTAGTATTAATGACTGAGTGCTCATTGTTATTAGACTGATGAGAGATTACTGCAGTGGAATGTTTCCATTTCCCTTTTGTCTTTTGGCTCAGTAAAATCAGCTCGCTAACAGAAGACACGGTTCTGGTTGCCAACCTCGGCATCATGTATTTAAGGAATTTTGTTGTTTTTGACAATATCATTAAACCACAAATTCACACTTTACAAACCTTCTGTGGCAAGTTATTTGGAGATACTTAATGGCTAAATAACAGATAAAATAATAACAAATAAAAACATATTTAAAGGGGCACTGTGTATTAACTGTGTATTCAAAACAATAAATGTGCCTCAAAACAATTAAATTACTTGTCTCTTCCTCGTATTCTCTTATCAAATGAGACCCAAATAGTACGAACTAGTTTAGGGAGGCAAGAGTAGTACTAGAAGTGTCTAACAAGATTACGTTAAGAAAATATTAACTCACTGACAGACAGGCGAGAATGTTTAAATGGGGAATATCTCAGACACTCATAAATTTAGTAAAAAATTATTATTTAAAACATGTCGTTAATACATTAGATGTATACCGGTACCACTTCATCAAACGCACACTCAGTATTCATGTGCTTGATTCCTTCGGTCTGTATGGATCTGCTTGGCTGTGCAAAGAAGCTAATTAAATTGCTACACTATGGTATACTAAAACCTATTATTGATGCATTAGGGTTGTTTTTATAAATGGGGACATAATAGGATTTCTGTACAGTTAGACACCCATTTAAACTTGTAAATGCTAAAAACACTTGTAAAATGTTGCTTAAATTTGCTGTAGATTGTCAATGAATCATAATGAAAATACTAGAAAAGCACTACTGAACAAACTAAAAGAAAATGTAAATGAAATTCAGAGATTGTTTCAGTGGTCAAATGTCAGTTGGAATGACTCATCTACTCCATGCCTATCGTGGTTTTACACTGGATCCGTTTGTTTTACTCACCCATTTCTCTTCTTTGTCCGATCTGCAAGTGGTAGCAGGCAAGATCTGAAGTAAGAATGCAAAGACACAAAGGAGACACTGTCAAAAACCTGTCCTAGAAACAGTGAATTAAGCTTCTGAACAAGAAACTTAAGGGCCCAGAGCCAGGCAGCCCGGAATCCTAGTAAGCAAAACCGTAAACATGATCCAGGTGTAAACCTGATGGCCTTTGAGGTAATACACCTTGAAACCGGTTTTGTGGACATGGTTATACAAGGCCCATGGCCATTGTTGTAAATCATCAAGTGTTCCCAAATGTACCTGGTCTAATAATGTTTAGCACTATAACTCTGAAGAGCATAATCAAAATCAATATTACACATAGATAAAACCCACAGATGTTAGGTGTAGTAGATTTATTTAACTTCGTTGCACTTATAAAAGAAATGACACAAGGGTTTTACTTAAATCAATACTGGAGGCAGTTCTCCACTGAAATCAGAAATGTTTGATTATGGCATCACGTCATTGTTGTCATTTCACTCCCACTATTTCCCCCGTAAATATGCGTTTCATTTTAGTTTGCGCTGTGTGCTCTATGCACGACTATTAACACTTGATAATGTTTACCCTACATGTTAACATACGTCCACGCTCTGAAGTCATTAGTCTAAATAAAAAATGGTTAAGGTAAATACTAAGTACTAACCCTGGTCAAATGCTCTTCCACGGCATTCAATGCATTTTAACTCTAAGCTCCACCCTCTCTAAAGTCAACCAATAACGTTCATTTCTGCCTTTAGGGCAGATCTGGGCCTAGTATATGTTAAATAAAATGTTCACATGCTTATTAGAATCCAGGCTTGACTACAAAACATTCAGTTCAGCATTTCTTGTCTATTTGTATTTTTATTTCAGGTACCAATAAATTAAGTACATGCCTTTAGATATTTATGCCATTTTATTTGAACAATTGTGTCTATTTGAAGTCTGTCCTAATGACAATTATATGAAAAATTTAGTTTTTCTTATGCATTTGTGAATGCCTTGTTTCACACAGAATTTATTCTTGTTCATTTTGAAAGGGCATTTAACCAAAATGGTGTGGCGCCGTCTAAAGAGCCAGTGTTCTACAGAGCCAGACCAGGACTGGTGTGTACAGCCAGTACAGTGGACACTCCTTCATGCCGAAAATGTTTTGACCAACAGGATTAGATCCAGATGGTTACTATTATCACTGGGGGGCTGAAGGACAAGAGACGATGGCCAGTGTTTTCATAGAATCTTCCAGCAGGGTAAGACAATATTGTCATGTTTGAGCTTCTTAGCCTGCTGAGGAATGAAATGCTGCACTGTGCCGAAGCTGTTTGATGTTCCGGCATGTTGGCTGTGATTAGATTTGGTGTGAAGAGTTTTGTTATTCTGTTAGTTATGCAACCAGTGTTGTTGAAATTCATCTCTGCTGTGCTCTGCCGGGGCCTGCTGTCTAATATGTCACCTGTAGCACAATGAATGTGCCCACAGCTCTGAACTGGTTTTCTGTGTAGCCAAGTGGGAGGCACCCTGGGCAAAAGGACACCTGCCCACAAAAAGGTTGCCTGCTGAAGTGTCTCCCGCAGAGCTAGACCAAGGTACAGTGACTAATATTGTGATTCACAGCTTGAACAACAGTGTTCCCTGAGGACATGAATAGGATACAGATGGCTGGGTGTCTCACGCAATGTGTTGCAGGGAAAGGGCGGAGCTACCTAGGTGAGAACAGACCACCAGACCAGGCCCAGCTGTTGTTTCTAGCAGTAACAGTAACACTTTTGGAGGAGTTCCCCGGTGTGAGAAGAAACCTTCTGACCACAGAAACCGGCACATTGGACACACCTAAAAAGCCAGGAGTAATGGCCGGCACCATGGCCTGTCTTCGACCATGGCCTATATTCAACACTCCCAACAGGCACACACATGTATTTAGTGACACTCATATGTTCAACAGGTGCGTCAAAGTGACTGTCCCTCCTCACAGGTACAGATCTAAGTGAGCTGTTCTTTGTGAAACCTTATATACAAAAGGCAAAGAAGTTGATGTTCATGCTAATAAATCCTGTCTGAGAAAGGTTGGGTGGACAGAGCGTCAACTTTAACTCATTGTCCATGGTGTTGATTTCTCATGAGTCCAAAAGGACTGAACACAATCTTCTTGCTTTGATGTTGCAGTGTGCCGAAGGGCTGGAAGCAAAATCAGTATCTTGACTTTATGTAACTTGCTCACATGATTAAACAGACAATTGGAAAGAGCGCAGGCGTGGAAGGCAGAGATGTTGGTACAATTATGAGCTGTGGGTTGGTGTTTGTATATTCTAGCATCAAGTCCTAACTCCACACAGCTGTCTGACCATACATAGTTAGATGTTGTTGAGAATAATTACAGAGTACAGTACATGAGGGGATTCTCAGAAGCCACAAGATAAAACCAATGGACACCCACAATAGATACACATTAGTTGATTTTACATGGCAGGACATATCCATCAAGACAAAGGATTTCTAAACATCAGCAATGTAAAGTCACTTGGGAAATCACTTGATTTAAAACCAAAAAGTGTTGTGTAGAAAGTGACTGAAATGTAACCAAACTAGAATAGACCAGTGTTTCTGTAAAAATACCCAGGTCTCTATGCCCTCCAACCTTGAGAAGAAAAAAAGACAAATAGTTAACCTGTTAGAAACAGGGTCACAGCAGAACAATGGACAAGTAGTTCAATGTTTCTGAAGCTCCCTGAAATCTGTGTTAAGAACACAAATGTAGACCAGAGGGGAGTTGGGGGAATTCAACAAGGCTAAATAACAAAAGCTAACCCCATAGCCTCAGGGAAGGATTTCAGTTTACATCAACCTGTCCACATAAGCCCAGCTTTAAGAAGGCTGAAGTTTACCCCCCCACACCCAAAATCTCTGAAGCCACTCTAGACAACTGACAGAGAGGGGATCAGTTTCTATAATATATGAATACAGCACTCAGCAAGCGCTTTAATGTGAAGCAACTTCATGCATACATTTCACATAGGGGTGGTCCCAAGACCTGATCCCACCATCAGAGAATTACAAAAGCCATGCTCTGCCAGCTGACTTACAAAGAACCATCAGGCCATCCTGAACTTGGCTCACACTGATTATAATCAGTCAGTATTCTTCTAAGAGATATTTATTTCTAGACCACACAGATAAGAGGAATGGCTCCGGGGGGGGAGTCCTTCAGATCTCCTACCAGGTCAAACCCTCCAGAAACAGGGCTGTGCTCCTCCTGCTTAAAGCTTCCAGAAGAGTGGAATACTCCCACATACCATCAGGTTCTGCTTTATTTCAGATGCCATTACAGTCTGTATATCACAGTTGAAACAGTACATATTTTGCAAAGAACCGTTACATTTGTTTTCGCATATAACAAAGGAGAAAGGAGTGAACTGAAGGTGGGGTTGCTGGGAGAGTGGCCTGGTGTATGTTCTGGATAAGAGCTACAATTGCTTCTGTCTCAGTGTTACAACTCTATCGTAAACTCAATCGCAGTTGGGTTTTTTAAGTAGAAATCCAGAGAGCTTTTATTATTCGGTCCAGGGTATGTACACAAAGAGGATTGTAACTTAGGAAAGGTATAAATCAGATCAGGCTGTGTCCACTAAATCAGAGCTATAGCACAAAGTAGGAACAATGATTCTGCCAGCTCACTTTGATCAAAATGTAGTAATGATTCATTTTGGTTTTCGAGTACTGTCAAACATCTGTGCCTTGCATACTCCTAAAAACACTTTAAAAAAACAAGAAAACGGCAACAATATGTTCAATCCCCCAAGACACAGTAGAAATAAACATCTGTAGTACTTCATGAAAATTTTAAAATGATAAATCAAGACATCTAATCAACTGATGTTTTGCCAAAGATTGAGTTGCACTGTTTTACAATTAACTACTGTTTGATCCTGAGCATATTTTGGCAGTTATTTTAGTCTTTTTTCTAATAACAAAATTTTTCACAGTTTAATCATTGCACTGTGTGTGTTGGAAATGCCTTGGCCAGCTCGGCCAGCTAAAAAGCTTGGCTTTTTGCTCAGAGATTTAGTATACAAATAAAAACAAGACAAAAATTGTTCCTAAAATGAACAACTGCAGTGTATCAATATATATGCACCTCATTGAAAAAATATTATAATGGCTTCCGAAACCCTGGTTTGGTACCTTGAGGTCTTGGTGTTATCCACTCTACCACTTACAGAACTAATTCCCCCCAGCTGTGCCTCACAAGTGGTTTGAAATGCACCACTTAAGATTTGAATTCTGATTACAACATGCACAGAATAGCATGCCTTTCCTTTTTACCCACTTCATGGTGTGCAGCATGGGTAAGGCCTAGGTTTGTTTACAGTATGGTCTGAACACAGGTCCCTGGTACTGAACAGTTCAGTACGAATATGTACTGTAAGGTTAACCTATCAAGACGAGAGGTATAGGTGTCAGCTTAACAGACTTTGTCTCCAGCCAAAAGAAAAGAAATGGCGTGTGCAAAGCCCCAAAATCCCCAGCCTATCAACAAAGCAAACAAAAACTTCACAAAAGATCGTCATAATATACAAACTTGCACAAACCTATTTGGTTGGAAACACAAGGACAGCTTAACACACACACCTCCTATACCTTCTTATGTGGCAGTGACAGGGCACTAAATGTGAACCAAATGTACTACACATAATATAGTGGGGTAACTACTCTCTCCTTAACATAGACAGCAACACTGGTCTCTAATGGATTGTCTCCATCAATAATCAATCAACAGAAATATCTAATTAATTACTGCAAACAGCATAAAGAGTACATCCATGGGCACACAGACCCCCACAAGATGCCACACACAAACAACCTGTACACAAACTACAGTTACACAAACACACCAAGTCACCTAATTGTATCTTTCTGTTAAGTAGTCAAAGAAAGAATTAGCCCATTTTCCCTTAATCTAAATGTTATATCCTGAACTCGTGGTTGGTGTGCATGCTACTGTGTTTGGGGAGGAGAAAACGGGCTGATGCGAGACGTTCATTGAACCCTCTATGCGAACAACAGCATCCTGAGGACCATTGCCAAACTAGGACACCATTAATCAAGCAATGTGTCTGTATGTCTAATAGGACATTTTTAAAAGGACATGACCAAGTAAAATTAAGCGATTGAAAGGTGTAATCATTTCTGTAGTGTGCGAGTCTCTAAACAGTATTGAAACAATGTGAATGGATCTAGGAAGTTGTTTGTTTGTGTTTATGCCACACTTGGCATTGGCACAACTGTGCAGGCATCCAAGAACAGCTTCACTTCTACGTACTCCAAGTTGAGTAACTGGTTCATAACACTAAAGCCACTGGCTTCCAGAGAGGAAATGAAAGATCTGCACGCTAAAAGAGCAATGAATATGTACCTGCTTGTTTTAACAGAAATGGGCAACGTACTGGGAGAAGACATAGGCCTACAGCTTTGAACTTTAATGCATACAGTTGGGGAAAGAAAATATTTGATCTCCTGCTGACTGTACCGATTTGTTTTGCTTCCACTTTGGTGATCTCAAGTTGTATTTCTGCATCCAAATCTTTGTTCTTTGAATTCTTTGATTTCCATGTTGGCAGAAAATAATTGGTGACATTTCTAGTAGTTTTAAAAGGTAGCTTTGTGACCATAAATGGTCATTTAGGGTGGTTCTTTATGTAAATGAGGCTTCACATGAACTAGCACAGTGTTTTAGAATGTGTCTGGCAAATTTATCCAGGCAAAGTACTTACCAGTGTGTGTACGATCAATTGATAAATAGCAACTTTTTTGTACTTGCAAACATTCAACATTTACTTTGTATGAGTAAATTTAGAAGCTTTTCTAGACAACATTGATAAGAGGGCCCAGGGCTCGCCTCAACATAATACTCTGTCTCAGACACATTCTGCTCTGTGTCACATTCACAGTCAAAGAACTGTGACAAACCATTGACAGAAAACCTTTGTTCACAGGTCATTTTCAATTGCGTGAAAGCATTAAGAGAAAGCCCACAGAGCACCAAGAGAAATGGTTTAGAAGACTATTGAGAAACCCTATGTTGAGTGAAATAACAACGTTCTTGCGAAAAGTATACAGGTATGGTTACGTAAGATTAGGGTACTAAAGCGAAAGGATGTTTTCTGAAAGTTATAAAACCTCAATATTATCCAAAACATTTTTTTTTTGATATTTCATGTTTTATTCAGTTAAAACAGCCTGGGGTCAAAGTGACCCCAAAGAACACTGATGCTACAAAATGTGTACAGGACTTTGATAACATTTCATGTTCATTTTAGTAAAAGTCATTGAACAAGAAGCAAAAAACATGTCAATCATATATTTAGAGACGTTAAATATTTCATGGTGTCAAATTGACCCCAGTGGTAATAGGAGAGTTAACCTGTTGTGTGCATAACAATATTCATTCAGGATGACGCTGTTTGACAATGAGCATATAAAATATGTTTTTGGGGGAAATATTAAAATCAATTGAAATGGTCAGTTTAAAATATAAATTTGAGGTGTTTCAGGGTGTTTGTGTATTTTCAGTTAATGTGCTGGCTACAAATGCATCTATTGAATGGGTCAACAACTTTATTAGGGTTTGTGTTTACAGAATGTGTAACAGAACAGTTACTCAGAAAGCCATAAATCCTCTCTTGAAGTTAAGAGCATGTACAGCATTTTCCTAGAACAAGGAGCAAAACAACATTTGTATTTGTTTTTCAGCAGTTTAGAATTCGATCTTACAGAAACATTGTTAAAAAGTGAAGCATAACTTTAGAAATCAATCATATTTTAAATGGGAATTGTACTGCTTTTGCAGCTATTTCCTAGCAGAAAAGGAAAATAAAGGTTTCCCCCTTTTAGAATCTAGTCTCACAGAAACCTTGCTGTCGTAAACACAGAACTTTAGAATACATATAAAGAAAGTCAGTGCCCACGTGCATGGTGTAGAATGTTTTAATCTAGCATACAGTTACATCATGGCCATCAAAACGCCAGTGTGTGTAAAATTTACACAGCCAAGATCAAATTATATCACCATACCAGACTTTGTTCTATGAGCCTGCGATTCTTTGCCAGTGAGTCCCATAAACAATACACACTTGACTCAAACTTTTTGTTCATTCCTTGTCAAACAGATCAATTAGGATAGATTATTTTATTATTTGGAAGGGACATCTAGTCTATATCTTATAGGATATTAAGTCCTGTATAAAAAGTCCCAATAGAATCATACTAATATAAATGCTCCAGCAAGAATCATATAGATTAGATAGAAATCATGATAGACAATCCATGAGGATGCTTTGACCTAGGAACTTGACTGGGAGGAAGCATATCAGTATTACCAAAGTTTGGGAAATTTGGGTAACGGAGGAGGGGCCAGGTTGAAGTGGCGGTGGAGGGGTCAGGTTGGAGGGGCCAGGTAGGAGGGGCCAGGTTAAGGTGGCGGTGGAGAGGCCAGGTTGGAGGGGCCAGGTTAAAGTGGCGGTGGAGGGGCCAGGTTGGAGGGTCCAGGTTAAAGAGGCGGTAGAGGGGCCAGGTTGGAGGGGCCAGGTTAAAATGGTGGTAGAGGGGCCAGGTTGGAGGAGCCAGGTAGACTAGATTGCAGCAATAGCTGTCAATTTACATTGTAAAACTACACATGACTCACAATTAGGTTTATCCCATTACCAAGAAAGATCTACTTACAGAATGGGTGAATACATATTGATGGAACCGGGAAGAAGTACTTTTACTAAGCACTTTTTAAACCTCATGCATGATAAATTACTTCTAAATGTCGGTGGCCATAAATCATTTTTGGTGCTATGCATGTGATGATTTTCCACCTTATCTCCAGAAGCTTATGAGGGATAACTGCTAGTAGAGAAAGACATAGGTGGTCATATCAAACTAAAACTGGTTAATCTTATTTTGGGTTCATTATATAAGGTATAATACATTGACAATCCCTGAGACTGTTAGTCTTAGAAGAAAATGCATTTAGCTGAAAAGTCCTTTTGACATGTTGTGATTGATTGGGGGCTGCCTTGTAATTCCACACTGATGCCCTAGTGAGTCAGGGTGAGAGAAGATGTTCTCAGTGACAGAAACATCAAGGTTGAAAACAGGACAGTCTAATGTTGGGACAGAAAACATCAAGGTTCTGTGCAGAGGATGGTTTATGTGATTGAGATATCACGTTGAGGACAAAAGAGTCACAGTGAAAACCATCATTTGGCTTTCAATAGGACGTTTAGAAAATGTCTACCTTGAGAATCTGAGCCAACTGATGTGAAAAAAGAGAGGTTAGTGGGTCAACTTTTATGACTGGCAATCCCCAGAGGTGGTAATGCTGTCGAGGTCCTCCCAAACATGTCTGTTCACTACTTAACATCTATTACAGAATAACCCTTGTTCTGTCTGGATGATCTTGTGTGTAGGGGTCAAGCGGGGGCTGACCTTATGGCTATTCATGGGATGCACTTATTACGATTCAGTGCCGATTTTATATCAAAGAGGCTTTGACGGTGTGTGCATAAGTTTTACATTTTAAACGGATGTAGCGAGAATTTACTTGGGGAGTTTCTCCGGAGTTTCAGTTTCTGGTCGCTCTATTTGCAAATCCATTGCAGTTTTACGGAAACATTTTTCGGATGTGAGTCACAAACTAGAAAAAAACGCCACTTCCACATGATCAGAATCATATTCCTGTTTTCACTCCAGTGGTCGTAGAGAAGTGAACTTGTCGGTGATGCGTTGGAACATGCAGTCAGTCAGCTCCCCATGGTCTGTGAGCTGCTCACAGCGGATATGTGCCAGGAAGGACCTTTGTTTCTTTGTGTGTCCTTCAGTGTTCATGCATTAACACTGAGGCGGTCACATCTTATAAACCTGTATTAGAATCCAGAACGCATCTTGACCCAAAGCATTTTGATGATGCCGACACTCTTGCCCCATCATCTCTATCTGATAAGCTGTCTGCGTATCAACCCCTATCATTCTCTAAGTATGACACCATCCAGAACAAAAAAGTAGATAAGTAAAAATGTCACTGAGCCTGTCTGTTTTAAAGGTCCCGTGCTTAATTGCAGAATGACCTCAATGGTACACGGCCTTGTAACGCGTTAGCCTTTGTTCATGTTCATTTAGAGCTTCACGTATCATCGATCCCTGAAAGCCCAACATTTCCCTGCTTGTGAAGAAGCACAGAAGACCAATGTCTGGGGTTATACTTTGGTTTCCACATTTCCCTTCTAATTAAAAGTTCTGCACAGCAATAGATGACACAGACTTATGGTTTTGGGGGTTAAAGCAACCAACATGTGAAAATCATATATGGCACTGTTGGTGTTGTTTGTGAAGCCCCTTTCTCTTTGCCAGGTTTATATATTAGTAAATTATTATAAATAAGGCTTTCTGTTTTAAAATTGTCAGTTGTCTTTCTGGTGTTTTCCACAAACTTGAGGTCGTCATACCCAGGAAGGACAGGAGTGGCATCTTTGGGATTGCCTAAACTCTTTCCTCTTAGTAAATGCCTGTATGACTTTTTGACCCTCGTCCCTGGGCATGCTCTTAGTGTTATGCAAAATGTTCAGTGACAAATTGATCTGAGGTTTCATCATTTAGTTTGGGATGTGTGTGTCAAATGTTTGTTAATTCCTCACCCTTATCTGCCATGGCTGTGACATGAGTTTAACAGTGATGGTGCTGTGTTGAAGGCACTATACTCTTTATTGTTTAATACAATGAAACGTAGTAAATGTTTTACATTAAGGGTTAGGTTAAGAGTTATGTTTCAGGATAAGGATTAGGTCAAGGATTTTTAATACCAATAGAATTACAGTTTTTCTCTTGGAAGAGAGAATGAGCGAATGCTCAGAGAATGCTCCTATTACTGAAAAGCTGTTGGAAAGATCATTGGAAATATCTCCATAAAACGCTTTTTATTGTGGCTGTGGACAGGGGGTTATTCACATTCACAAACAAAATGTTTTTCAAACAGGGAGGGACCTCACCTTAATGAGTCCAACTCTGTTGGAAACAAAGCCTATCGCAACTACAGTAAAACATTTTGTTTGAATAAACAAATTCTCCCCAGTTCTATAGCCACACAATCAGACTCATCAAAGTCAAAATTAAAAGCCACAAAACAAGTAAAAAATAAGAAGTGGTGCTTGATTTTCTCTGTATAAGAAAAAACCTAGTCCCTTTTCTGCTAATATGATAGAGATATAGATATATATGTGTGTATGGGAAAACAAGACAGAGACCCATTCCACTTCCCAAAGGACTGACTGACCCCATTACCAACAAGAATGAAAATTGTATACCGGGTGTAATTTAAAATGTAATTATGGTGTCAAATTGTTCAAATAAGAGGGTTGCCAGATGTCTTCAAATTAAGGTGATTTGTCACTCAGAATGTACAGTATAGAATTATTTCTAGGGTATTTGCCATATGTAGTAGAGGGATCCTCTGTTCATTTCCCAAAACACCAAAATCCACAACATTTGATGAGACATTCATTGTTTTTGGAGCGTGGTTAGTCATCCCAAAGTAACTGAGACTCACTCACCGGATCAGCTGGGTCTCTGAACATCCTGGGGAGGGTCCCAAATCCTCCAGACAAGAAGCTGTATGTTTTTGGGCTTAAGGTGAAGCTGTGCGCCCTTGGATGCTTCACACTTGTAACATGACAGAGTTGTCAGGTAATAGTTGTCTGGGGAATAAAACTGCTTCCCTTCCAGGTCCAGAACCTGCTGATTTTCTGGTCCACCTCATCAGTAATTGCACCCACCTGGTGTCCCAGGTCTAAATAGGTCCCTGATTAGAGGGTAGAGGGTTGCAATGAACAAATGGAGTGGAACGGTCTTCGAGGTCCAAATTTGAATACCACTGTTAGAGCATACATTTGGAATGATCTAAAATCTCTATAACTGATAGAGCAGATTTCTATTTATCTAACTTATGTATTTCAGAGGCGGGTTGTTCCTCCCATTTGGCTCTGAATGACTGTGGAGAAAATAGACCAGGGTTGCCAAAGCTGTTCCAGCCCTGATATAGACTGTTTGAAATGTGTCATATACACAGGATACACTTGATGTTGGACACACCTATCAAACAGTCAAGTAGGCATTTTCAAATGCAGGGAGGCCTTTATGCACACAGCCTCATGACTGGTTCTAGGTGTAAAAGGAAAACACATTGCACAATAAAGCCCAGTATTTAACTGTACATGTGTGATGGCACATACAGTATAAATACACCAATATGGTAGCAAAGAACAACAGTAATTCTAGAGGTGAGATGCAAATCTTACAGATCTTTATTATAATTTTTATTTTACACCACATACAGGCCATGGCAGTCTTCTAGCCAGAACTGCCCCTCCATCCATTTTTCAAAGTGAACCACCTCATCATATATTTTTTCCTTCAATACTTTCTTAAACACCATCTCGTTTTCTCCTCTCCAACATACAATGTCTTTCTTTACAATTTTCTCACTGGCTTTTCACCAGTGCCTCAAACCTCCATTTTTTTGGACAAGGCACCACATCACACAGCTCACTCTGAGCTCAAACCTTTTGTGGCTACACACACCTTGAAACAAAAACCCAACTTCTCAGTTCCAACACATTCAACATTTCCCTATTTTTCACATCCCTCAAACCTTCTGCTCTCACATACTCTTATCCTTTCAGTTACATATTGTCCCCTAAATGGACCCGACCTATCAGACATGCATGAACTTCCTGCTGTAGCTCTGGTGGGCCAGCGGCAGTGTCCACAACTAAAGCTCCATGCAAGACTGCTACATTGAATAGTGATCCATTTACTTCAGAAGAGTCAGCTTTTAAACCAACATGGCTTAGTTATAGTTTTTACTTTGTAGTAAAACGAAATACCTCAAATTGACATGGCATTACAACTTTCTGTAGAAATGATTTTGTTCTATTAAAAACTTTGTACATATAAATGAATGTGATTTGAGTTAAATTAATGCCTTCAACTGCAGTAGATGCAAAAATGTGGCCAGATAGACAAAAAAAGGAATGTACAAAAATAAGACTTGTCTTCCAGTAAAGCTATATATCAGACTTATACATTGATATGTATAGTTTTCAGTTTTATATACATCTTAACTTTTGTGGGAAATCCAATCTATCCACCTCCATTTATATCCCCAAAAGGTTAAATAAATTCAGCTAAAAGCTAAAAACAGTGCCGAATCAAAAAAAGAGCTACAGTAATATTCAGATTAAGGAATATTCAAAAGAAAAATATTTTACAGTAAACATAACTACATGCACAACTTCGCATTCTAACACACAAGTATGAATGTTTGTTCCATTAATGCCTCCCTTATAGAACTACTGAAAGCCTTGCAGGCGTCTCCAGAGTATGACATTTATGGTCTTGCCCTGTGTGGACTAAACCAAGTGGGGGGGGGGGGGGGGGGG
>JACXGJ010006402.1:0-34542 GCA_016801105.1 Esox niger | reverse complement strand
CATTCCCTGCTTCTGGACTGCCCATAGGTAGATAGCCCTGTTTTGACTGCACACGTCTGCATTCCCTGCTTCTGGACTGCCCATAGGTAGATAGCCCTGTTTTGACTGCACGCGTCTGCATTCCCTGCTTCTGGACTGCCCATAGGTAGATAGCCCTGTTTTGACTGCACGCGTCTGCATTCCCTGCTTCTGGACTGCCCATAGGTAGATAGCCCTGTTTTGACTGCACGCGTCTGCATTCCCTGCTTTGATTCAAGTATTTTTTTACACCAGATACAGAATCCTCTGTCGTGCCAGCCTGTTTTGTCTAGCTATCCCAACCCCACTTCTCCCAATAATAATCCCATAATAATCTCTTTATCTCCCTGACAACAGACTCCCAGTCAGACCCTTTAGGAATGGGTTGTTTTCCTCCAATAAGGAAACACGCAAACGCTTGTTTATCTATGCTTGTGGGGATCCAGAAATCCATGTTTTCTATTATATAACCATGAATCTAACCTTAACCTCAATAACCTAACTTTTCTGCCTAAACTTAACTTAGTACTAACTCAATTCAATCTTTTTCCCTAACCATGACCTGAAACAGGAAATCACATTTTCCTGCCATAAAATCCATGTGGAGAGGGATTCTTCTGAGTCTATACTTGTACAAATAAACGTGGCTCTCACACACACACACACACACACACACACACACACACACACTCTTACACACATTGTCACACACACAGAGAGAGCTTGTGCTGATCTTGTCTATTGTTAACTTGTCAGCGTGAAGTAGGTCATAGACCCTTTACCCAGCATGACACCAGCTGTCGTAACAATACAATGTAACAATTACATAAACATTACCATAAACGGCATCTTCCACATATCTGACACTGTGTGATAATTGAGTAGAAACCCTACTAAAACAGTTCCAAAATAAGCTTGCGTTCTTCCCCATTGCATTTTGATGTCCTCTGTGCATTACAGTATTGTGTATTCTGCTCCCCCAGAGGAGACAGGTTGTGTATCGGGGAGCAGCAACCGGAGGCATCAACGAGCCCCCCGGGCCCAGCTCCACAGCCAGCAGGACCAGGACCAGGACCACACCCTCATGGAGTCCTGGGACTCCCTTACCAAGTTCAACCAGTGCCAGCGCGGGCGCATCTCCAACATGGGCTTGGAGGGCGACATCTTCGACGAGTTCCTCCAGCGTTCCTCCAGAGCTGTCGTCGCCGCGGCCCCTTCCGCCGGCCCGGGAGGCCCCACCTGCGGCCTCTCCCCTCGCTCCCTCCGCCTCCCCTCCGCCACCCCTCACGTGACCCTCTGCGATGACCCGGACGACGACGTGTCCGGCGAGCCGGAGCGCGAGGAGGAGTTTGAGATTCCGGTCCTCCCGTGCGGTCAGCGCCTGGTCATAAACGTCCTCTCCACGTGGGGCGACCGCCACTACGTGGGCCTCAACGGTCTCGAGGTGTTCAGCTCCAGCGGTCAGCCCGTCAGGCCAGCCGACATCCGCGCCGACCCGCCCGACATCAATGTGCTGCCCGCCTACGGCAAGGACCCGCGCGTGGTCACCAACCTGGTGGACGGCGTCAACCGCACGCAGGACGACATGCACCTGTGGCTGGCGCCGTTCACCCAGGGGAGGAGTCACGTCATTTACCTGGAGTTTGCCGACCCGTGCCAGGTGGCCATGATAAGGGTGTGGAACTACAACAAGTCCAGGATCCACTCATTCAGGGGGGTGAAGGAGGTCGAGATGCTGCTGGACGGGAAGTGTATCTTCAGGGGAGAGATCGCCAAGGCGTCCGGGACACTTTCTGGAGGTATGGAAGCATGAGTGAGGGACGCTCAAATGCCTCCCATGGTTCTATAGTTTTACTACTGTAAGCCTTCACTATGTCTTAGTGTTTCATGACTATTAGCTATTTGCAATTGCAGACAGGATTTAAATCCGTGGTTCTGCCTTGGGGAACGAAATGTACCCCCATTGGTTCTTTTTCTACCCTATATTCAAAATTGTAGCAGTGTAATGACATAACAAATACAATATTTGGTCAAAGAACCACAACATTTGTTGGGTGACAAAATTGGCTTAGTGCCTTTGTTGCCCATGCAGCTAAACAGGGGTTTCCAACCTTCTCTAGAATAAGAGTTAAAACAACTAAAAACAATTAAACCTGTCACAGCTTTTTTTATGTTTTCAAATAGCCTGATTCCTCTCTGCTATTTTTGCCTGCGGCTGCTCTACATTTTATGTCATACAGTGGCTCTGAAAAGTAGCCCTGAGACATTTTGTGTTACAACAAGAGACCTAAATTGATTTCATCAGGTGTTTTAGGCCTTTGATATTGAAAACTATCAGCAAATTGTTTTAAATTAAATGCAAATGTGAAACAGAAAATAACTGATTTCTTAAGTATTTACCCACTGGCTATGATATACCTGAATGAGCTGTGGAGCAACCAACAGACGGCTGAAGTCAAATAATTGCTTGAAGCAAGTCCATCTGTTTGATATGAAGGTGTTTCACATGAGATCAGGTTAAATACACCTGTCTCTTGAAGGGTCACACAGTTGGTTAGTACAATTCCTAACAAAAACATGGCATCGTAAACGTTGTCCTCTACTTTTGCTGTTGGATAACTCTTAGGTATGGACCAGTTTGGCGATACCATCCTGTTCACCACGGACGATGACATCCTGGAGGCCATGTCGCGCTACGACGAGACGTTCTGCGGGGAAGCGGGGGATTCCGAGGGGCTGGTTGGGTATGAGGAGGCGCTGCAGAGGCCCCGCACGGCCGACGGCGAGGGGGAGGAGAGACCCTTTACTCAGGCTGGCTTCAGACCCGAGGACGACCTCGCCGTGAGTTCAGGACAGACTGGGACCGCGGACCTATCTAGCACTCCAATATACATGGCCTTTTGTACCCACACACACACACACACAGCTAGGATATCGTAACGCCAGTGGATTTCTAGGATTTCTATAGCTAGGATTTCATAACGCCAGTGTTTTTTTTATTTTGTCTTTAGGTTAGTCATTTGAGTTTGAATTCTATTTCCAGTTGACAGTTTGTTTGGTGTTTTCTGGACACTGATAGGACAATACTAACCAGTGGGTTGTTTGTTTTGCCTAACGTTTTCAGTTAAAACTCCATCTGAACCCTACAGTCGGCCAATCACTGGAGACCCTGGATCAGATCCCGGGAATGTACAGCGGAAAGTGTGAGTGCTTTCAAATGTGTTATTCATTATTGGTCAATAAATTTCTAATGTTACTGAATATTAGAAGCTTGCTTCACGCTCCACCCGCTCTCCTCTCTGCGGCCGTGTCTCTCCAGGCCTTAGGATAGAGCTGAGCATGACGTGGGGGGACTCCCACTACCTGGGCCTGACAGGGTTGGAGGTGGTCGGGAAGGACGGCGACAGCCTGCCTCTGGATCTGACCATGGTGGACGCTTTGCCACGGGACCTCAACGATCTGCCGGAGTACGGCCAGGACACACGCACCCTCGACAAGTCAGCACTGTTTATTTGTGTGTGTGTGTGTGTGTGTGTGTGTGTTTGCATATCTTCCGTTGGTTAGATCTCTATAGATCTATCAAACCATGTTAGAATGTAAACTAAATGGATCGCAAGTGAAATGTGCACAGTTGTCTGATCAACCTGTGAGCATCACAACGTCAGCAACGAATTTACATTGAATTCAAGTCTTAACGCGTTTGTCATGTCAGTCTAAATATAGAAGTGCAGCCCTAACCCCCGGGGCCTGGTGCACCTCTCAGATTGTCTGAACAGCTGGCTGGTAGAGTGCAGTCTGACTGTGTCTTTAGCACAAGCCCAGTCATGCAAGGGCGCGCCGCAGTGCCCTCCAGTACACCCCTCCGATCAGCCAGCCGTGTGTCCCGAGGTGACATACAGGCTGCGGCGGATTCCTCTGCATTCACAACTCGGATCTACGCTTCCTTTTCTATGCACGCAACCATGTGGTCCCTCTCTCCTTGGTCCAGGCTCATTGACGGCCACAACATCACCACCGACGACCAGCATATGTGGCTGATCCCGTTCTCCCGCGGCCTGCGCCACACCCTGACGGTGAACTTCGGCAAGCGCCAGACGGTGGCCGGCCTCCGTGTGTGGAACTACAACAAGACTCCGGAGGACTCGTACAGGGGGGTGAGTGGCGGTCACCGGATTAGCCCCCCGGGACGGTACCTGGTTGGTAGTGTAGGCGTGGTGGAGGGAACCGTCCCTCCTAGCTGCCTCTTGGACGTTCCTGAAGCGTTCCTTGCCTCTTGTGGGCTCTCCCAGCACACCCTCCCCATGGTCCTGAACCTCCGGGACTGGAGTGCCATCAACATGGTGGCGAGGCGCGCATAAGACTGCAAAGCCAGAATCCAACTCATAACCCGTAATCTCAGACTTTTTCTGATCGATTTCTGTCCCTAAAGATGTACACATTGCCAAATTGAGAGTGAGTGAATACACTTGGCAAATGTAATGAAAAGTCATTATGATTTTCATCTATGCCATTGTCCGTATTGGTCATACACAATATACAATTACTGTATATTCCCCTCTAACATAATACTTTATTGATCTTTGAATATTGACCGGGGATATATTATTTTATGGGCGATTCTCTTATTTCTTCCATAGAAACACGGTTATTTTTATTAGTATTCTCATTTGTAACATCCTTAGTCCTGTGTTCTGTAGGTGAAGGTGATCCATGTGTCCCTGGACGATACCGTCATCTCTCCAGCAGAGGGCTTCCTCATCAGGAAGGGACCAGGGAACTGTCACTTCGACTTCGCTCAGGAGGTCCTGTTTATCGACTTCCTCCAGACCCCCAACGTGGGCCTCAACACCAAGCGTACAGAAGAGGACTCTGTCGACACACTTCAGTGGGTACTTGTAGGCCGCTCTAGGCTCAGTTGTGATTGTGCCGTCTTGCCAAGGGTCTGGAACTGTGGTAGTTGTAGTTTTTGTTTATTATTGGCTCTTGTAATTTGGTAAACCTTTTTGGTTTGTTTGTTTCTTTTTGTTTCAACCTGTTAGTTAATTGCCTTTAACCGGTGACCCAGGTCATAATTAGTCCATGACTAAGAGAGGATGAAGTGTTTCAGATGCCCAGGAATGGAGCTACGGTTTGTGTTGTGTGGTTTTCAGGTCCGGTTCTACGAGACAGGAGCAGGCCAGCATGGACTACGAAGCCCCCGTCATGCCTTGCGGATGTATCCTTCCATCTACTCCTCACAAGAAGTAGTTCCACAGAATTCCCAGTATAAGGTGTAAAATAGCATATGTATAATTCAGTTTTTCTCTGGGAGACTGTGAAACTGAACCGTCGCTAATTGACCCGGAGATTATCCTGGGTGTGTACACAGCTTTCTTCCTTGACCTTAGACCCTCCAGTCATCTTCCAGCTGCAGCTCCTGACTACCTGGGGGGACCCCTACTATATCGGCATGAATGGCCTGGAGTTCTATGACCAGAACGACCAGAAGATCCCCCTCAGTGACAACAGTATCCTACCTACAGTGCAAGCAACACAGACACACAAGAATCACTGCTGCTGAAATCACTGCTACGGCCTAGTCCACACATGCAAGTGTTGTGCAAGTGTTGTGCAAGTGTTGTGCAAGTGTTGTGCAAGTGTTGTACAAGTGTGTGAGTAAATTTTTTTAATCAAATCTACCTAAGAGTAGGGTTATTGAAGGTGGCTCGGGGCAGTTATGGTTTATGGGCATGGGACCATTAGGGTTAAAGGCAGATTTGGCAGATCTCCATGACAGCTAAGGGTTTTGATCAATCAAGCATTCTAATAGTGGCCAAATACTTTAACCACTAGACTTAAGAAATCCTAGGTCATGGAAATCCACAGTATGCAGGCTTTTTGCGTAGCCCAGCATTAAAACACCGAATTCAGTTAGTTGAATTAAATGTGTTTAGAGCTACTGTGGAAAAGTTTTCTGTCGTCACTCCCTGGCTGCATTTTGGAAACATTTATTGACTTTCATTTTAATCCTCACCTTAAACACTCTGCTAACACTATGACTACCCGACACCATTAAGTCATCCTACAACATAGTGGAACATTCCCTGGACCCATTTTGGTGAAATGTAGAACGGGCAGATGGAAATCGCTTGAGTAATTCCGTCGTCGTTAACGCAGTTTCGAGCGCATTCTTTAACAGTGCTTCTCCTAGACATCGCTGCATTCCCGGACAGCGTGAACATCCTGGACAGCGTGAACGGGGATGTGAGGACTCCGGATAAGCTGGTGGACGGAGTGAACAACACGCACGACGGCCGACACATGTGGCTAGCCCCGGTGCTTCCTGGACTGGTAAATCGCGTGTACGTCATCTTCGACCAGCCAGTGACCGTTTCCATGATCAAACTGTGGAACTACTCCAAGACGCCACAGAGAGGGGTAAAGGAGTTCGGGGTAAGTCTGTTCTTTCCTTTATTACACCAACACATACCATATTTATCATAGAACCAGACCTTAGGAGCTGGGAACTGAGTCGAACGATGTGAACCTAAGACATATAGTACCTAATAATTTAGTATTGAACCTAATGATATAGTATTATTCAAATTATTTCCATTTATGATGCATTTCAGTTTCAGCCACTGGTGTAAAAGCGGAACTATCCAAAATGTATTTAATTCCTTAGTGAGTATGATAGTGATTCTGCTTATTGATAATGCACATATAAACAACATATGACACATCCAGCCCAAAATGGGATGGAAGAAAATAAAATACAGAAAAGTCCGGGACTGCCTCTTTAACCCTTCCCTTGACCCTAAACAAGAATCTGTTGTCTTGCTGGAAATAAACAGTATAAAAAGGTGTGTGTGTGTGTGTGTGTGTGTGTGTGTGTGTGTGTGTGTGTGTGGTGCAGCTGTTAGTGGATGACCTCCTGGTGTATAACGGCATCTTGGACAGCGTGAGCCAGGCGGCGCGGGGCATCGTGCCCTCCTGTGACCCGCTGGTGCCCTACCACACCATCCTCTTCACCGACAACGCTCGAGTCACCCATCGGGAGAGGAACACCATCATCAGGTAACCTAGCAGGGGATTTTCCCAGCGCCGACTTACATGACACAACCGATTCGCTCTCCTGCCTGTCCATCAAAGTTCACGCGGATGATGCGCATGCGCATAGGTTTGGCTGCTTGTCCATCAACTCACACGCGTGCTCATTCTGTAATGTCGATCTGCCGTCTGATGGGATGAGGCAGGTTATGAAGCGGTTTGATCGTGTTCGTTTGCCATGTGTATGATGCAAGTGGACAGGAGACTTCCTGTGCCGCAGGGATTTTCAAGGACCGACGTTTCTTATTAGTCAGAGCTTCAAACGATTGACATTGAAGTCTTCCAATTTGTGACTCGTGTTGAACGAGAAAATGCTCTCTCCACTCCAGCCCCCGAGGTAGCAGACACCACAATCCAAAACAGTGAGTAACAGTACTCTCATTAGCCTTGTGTTAGTCAGTACCCCCCCCCAGTGGTGGATTTGTGTTATTACAGGTTGCATTTGTGTCTCCTCCTAGTTCCAACCAATGTCCTTGTCCTGCCGCTCCACCGGGCTATAGCTTCACTGTAGGACAGAACACTTGGACCTGCTGGCTTCAAGCTTCATTGTCTTGTCTTGTCCATTGTCTTGTGTTGTGCCCCCTACTCCAGCCTTCTCACACGCCTGGGCGCTTTGTGCAGAGACACAAGTGAAACTTTTTTTTCTCTGCTTTGTTTCCACAGCAACTATGTGGAGGACCAAGATGTGAAAATGACCAATGAGAATGAGATTGTCCATCACAACAAGAAGAAACAAACAGCTGATCCAGGTAGGGAAAGCAATTCAGGCAGAGCATCCAAAATACCAGGAATAATATAATCACCAATGAGATACAAAGGAACCGTTTTCAGGTAGCAGGTAGCCTAGCGGGAAGAGAGTCTTACTAGTTACTGAAAGGTGGCTTGATCGAATCCCTTGCCTGGCGAAGTGATCCGTAATTGCTCCCAGATTGGAGCTGTGAATTACAGTAGGTTCTCAGTCCACTTACCTGGTTAAATACACGCCAGTTAATTTGCCCCCTCAAAAACAAAGGGGGAACGTTCAAATGAAATCATAGATTTCATTGTCTAGTTTTGTATGCGTAAACCACCAGTTTTCTTTGACATTAACCAGACCATATTTGGTTTCCCATCATGCAGCACTCCGGCCTAAAACCTGCATGACAGACATTGGGAAGCTCGGGAAACGCAGGTATTGACCAGCATTCGGATTGATGGACAGAGGATCGGACGGATGGACGTGGAGTCCCGCTCATCGAAAAAGGGGCACCGAAAAGGTTTACAGACCATATCTGCACTATCCTCTCTGGGGACTTGTAACCCAAAGCCTTGATCAGCTCAAAATTAAACCCATTCACACTGTCGCCCATCAGTCATTGCACCATGGGGAACTGTTGCCTAGTGACAGCCCTCGCTTGTCGGTGCGGTCTACTTCATATGAGGACACGCCGGGTGTGTTGCAGCCATTCACCTACAGGACTGGCCGTCCACTTTCTGGTTGGATTGGTCCATGTCACTCCGATCGCTCGCCCGACTCCCGCATACCTATAGCACCTGTGTAGTGAACCATTGCGACAGGACAAAATCGCATAATTCTTAGTACCACATCGGACATACAATATTTGTGTAGATCTCCGTCACATGTAAAGAACCTGTATAGTAGCTCCCTGTGATTGTCCTTTCCACGGTGTCAGGTGAAACCTATAGAAGGCTGCTATATCGGCCCTCCTTGTGCCTAGTCTTACTCCAACTGCTCCTCGTTACGTTGTGCTGCATTCTCCTGGTGACCACAGGGCACCGACACTCACAGATTAACTTTGAGGCACCGGTTACACTTGTAGTTGTGTTCATGAAAAGCCCAGTGGGCAAGACCCGAGCCTAGTGACATGCCACCTGCAGTAAGGCACCCGCATTGTGCACCAACCGACGCGACGGCTATGCAGTAAACCGGTTCATATTTAAGTGTAAGTATCAGAGTCTTCATTGTTTTTGCAGGCGGTGGACGGGGTTTTGGACCCTTTATATGCGGAGAAACACAGTTGAGAGTTTGACTTGTGTAACCGAATCAGGTCAAGTATCGATCACATTGGAGCAATAGGTTGGACGCAGTGTTGAGCCACTCTAGGTCACTGCAGTTGCTTAACACATTACCAGTACAGTTGCTTCTTAAATGTAACATAAGCATTCCTGAAAATATGAATATATACTATTTTTTGATTGATATATTGGTGAACCTATATACATTCAGCGCCTGTTGTTAGAAAGAAATGTTTGCAGACTAAGTGACCTTTTTAGTGAAGTTGTTTCGTATGAACATTATCCTTCGAAACCATTCGTTGGCCATTTATTGCAAAAGTTGTAAAGTAGTTAATCATAAAGTTTATTTGGAGACGGTATATTTCCTACACATACAGTACATTGGTGTGTGAACAACACATTTGCTTTCAGGTGATAAACACCTCATTATATGTAACTTAACTTCATATGTTATATGCAAACACTGAAAACATACCTCAATAGAGATGATCTGATCTTTAATAAGGGATATTTGCTGAAATCTTGTTTTATCTCTAACGTTTGAGTATATTCCATAGCTGTCGTTATATTCCTATATCAGTAGTATTTTGTTGCATGGACAATTTGTGACTCCAGGTATAAAGACTTAAGAAGGTAGACCCTTGTGTTTTTATGAGGATTTGCTGCTTTGTTGGACCACACTATAGCCTATTTCTTACAATAATATACTGTGTACCTTTGTATGTGAAAAGAAGTTTCTTTTTAAATGCAGTTTTATGTATTTGATTTTAAAATGTCTGTCAGCAGGTATTGGCTTGTTCCCAATGTAGGCTAAAAATTGGGAACACACTGCACCTTAGTCATGCTTTAAGTGATAGTGGCTATAACTATAGTGACATTACCTGTTGAAATATTGTAATTATTTTTTTAATCTTGCTCAAATAAGGGTATATTTAACACAGGCACATTTTCAGTAAATAAAATAAATGCCTTCAAACTAAGGGACATTATTTGTCTTGGTGTCATCCAATGCTACTTTCCATCCATGCAAAAAAGACTAACAGGCAAGAGGGACAGTTTGATAAATATCGCCTGAGACACTTTAATGCAGATTCTGCAATACAATTCTTCACTTTGATTGGGAATGACTATTATATTCATTTATAATGTGTTCACATTCCAGAAGAGCAGTAGAGGTAAGGTAGTAGAGAACCAAGCCAAGTTTCTACCACTTGAACAAACATATTGTCATGAAGACCACTTTTTTGGAGATGACACTTAAATTTTCCCTGGAAATGTCCCATCTGCCCTCTGGTCATCCCATTTCTGGATCTGGTGGACAAACAAAACATATTAACAGACCATAGAATAGGCAAGTAAATGAATGAGAATGTTCACTTCACAGACCATTTCTATTTTTTGATTTTTAGTTTATTTAGATTATGTACTATTTGCACAATATGTAACCATTTGTCAGATACTTTTATTGAACACTAGGTCAATAAACTTTAAGAAATTGCAGGTGTTTAAAAATAACTAAAGAATAACAGGTTTGAAGTTGACAGCCACCATGGTATGTTTGCTGGACTAGATGGGGGTCTTTCTGTTCCGTTTTCACTTGAAATGTTTTTTCTGCTCTTCTGTTTCTATTTTCAATCAATCACATTTATTTAAAAAAACTATTTTACATCAACACTTGTCACAAAGTGCTTTTACCTATTTTCAATGATTTGCCAGGGGAAAAAGTGGGAAAGAACACTCAATATATAGTAGTTACCGTATTATTTTGGTCTGTCTCTGTTCTATTCATTTTAAATAAAAAAAATGAAATATAAGTGAACAAATCAACTCCAATTGGTTTAAAACCAGTCAAACCCCAGTGAATAATTGTTACTAACAGGCCTACTTCAGAAATCCATTACAATTAACTTAAAGAATGTTAGCTAATGTAAAGATATGAAAGCATTTACCCAGGACATCGGACACAGTGATTTGTAGACCCTTTTATACCAGTCACACGGGGCAGTGTCAACTCCTTTGGCATCCAGGGATTTTTGGCAGCGATGATAATCTACAAATACAACAAAAACATGGAGATGTTAAAAAAACTTTAAGGGTCATTGGTCAAGTCAGTGGATTACACTACTCTGAAGTGGTTCAGGTTCTGACTTTAAACCCTTAGCTGGACCTACAGGATTAACATGGCCTAAGGAGACCCTAAATAACATTGTTTTGCCTATCGTAAAATGTCTTTGCATCACAAAATGCCTGATGTAACATACGGTGTGAACTTTATAGTGACTATATTATATGAATAGTTGTATTGAAAACATTTCATGCATTGAATTAAAAAAAACATATTGTACAATATTTCTTTAGTAGAGGAACTTTCTGATTTGGTCTTTACAAAGATGAGCCAACAGATGGTGCTAAAAGTGTTTATTATGCTTTTATATGGAAGACAGTGATGTTCTTTAATGTATTGATCATAGACACTTTACCAGGTGTTTGAAATCACAGTTGTGTATATATAATATCAGGATTGAAATTAATCACCTTTGAAACTCGGTTGACATTCTAAAACAGCAGTTTTCCACTGGCAGATGATAAAATGAATCGACACATTAAACAGGTGCAGAATAAAGAATGTGTTTGCATTACCACACTGGTCTTTGACATTGAGTACTAGACCAGAGTCCTTGACTTTGACCCTTTCAGTCTAAACTTACCCAGATAGTTGTAGAAGCAGTTCCTCGTCTGGTTTTGGTTGGGGAATCTGGCGTCAAAGGGAGCAGTGCGGTAGTTCTGAAGCTTTGTCGCAATATCCTCAGCCATTTTTAGGTCTGTGGGGAAAACATGATCGAATTATGAGAATGCCAGAAAATGGAATTAGACTTTGGTCAAAAGCTTCGACAATATCAAGAAGATGAATATTCTAAAACACAAGGTAGCATATATCACACTGACATTATAGCATATCTTTAATTGTCTCCTACCTAAGTAGCCTATCAATCTAGAACCTTAATATGTGCAATTATGACACGGTAACTTTAGTGATCCTTGCCGCACTGAGCGTTTCCCAAAAAACTGCTCCCTAGAGATGCGATGCGTCGGCGTTTGGCTGTTACGCCTCTACGCTTCCCACTCTCTTGGCTCGTTTCAAGGCCGCCCTTTAAAAAATCTAATTATAATAATCTTTACACCGAATGTTTGGTAACAATACTACGTTTGGACACACCGATTCAAGTAAATGGTTCTGTGTAACACAGATAATGTCCCTAATACAGACAGGTTTCAAAATGCGTGTGGATTTTAGTAAGAAAAAATACATAAATAATAAAGCAATGTCATCGTTGCATACAAATGTGACCTGGAGAGTGGAGTTTGAATAGGGTTACGTGGGGTGCCACAGTCCTAATAAAGCAATAATAATACTTTGCACTTAATACGCTAATTACTGTTTTGATACAATATTCCAATAGTGTAATGAGGCATATTTCTGAACTGAAAACAGAAACCAATGTAATATATTATGCTATTTTCCAATCAATATTATACATTTTCATCCATTTGAATTTCTGCCATTACCGTAGGCTACGTGTTTTTCAGTTGGCGTAGTCGTTGCACACGACAATGTATAACTCACAAGACCGGCATGAGGAAACAAAATTAACGACGCGTTTACTCATAGTTTCATTTTCAGAAGCTTCTCAATGTGGGTAAATCAAAATGTTTAATCATTTATTTTAAGGTAAATAAAGATATTAGCCCAAATTCACCTAATTTCGATTTTGGCCCGTATAACTAAACAGATTAAGGCCTACCTTTGCAAGTGCAGCGTTGTTCAAATGACTTTCCTACCAATGAATAACCCACCACGCGCGAGCAACATTCACTTGGCTGATTGGAGTGCGCCGTTGCGCGCGCGATTGCTGTGGATATCCGAGCCGTGCAGTCCTATCAAAGCGATATGGCGGACACAGGTCACATTGGGTTTACTCACTCACTTTATTGTACGAAATATACAATTCTGACATTCTATTTTCCTTCAAATCGCGTAATTCTCATAACCTGACAAATTTTTGGCGAAATTATAAATGGATGACACAACGTGATTCCTTACATTTACAGATGTGGAACTTGCAGCTGAATAGGAATTGACCATCAATTAGTCATTAATACCTAGCCCAGTTATAGAAAAAACGAAATGTTATTTCTAGAAACAATTGTACGTATTTTTTTACCGGAATCGTTTTTTACAGTTATTACGTTCATATTTATAAATCGTCCACATTTTTATTATGAAGAGAAAAAATAATCAAGGGGGGGGGGGGTTAAACCCTGGTCTGATCGCATACCAGCGCAATAATCTGTCAATTTAGATCCGCTGCAGCAAGTGAACCGTCCAGACTTAGCGGTAAACTTTGTTCTTGTGGCATAAAACACAATATGCAGCTTTCCTAACTGATAGCAGTTTTATTATTTTGGGGCACAATATATGTAGATCCACTGTTAGGTCTCAATTACGTTGTCATAGGTTTCACATCCTAACGGTCTGAGCTGGTTTAATCGATCTGTCGGTTTTTAAAGCAACTTGTTACCCTGCATACACTATTATGTCAAAAGGAATCTAAAGAAACTGACAACCGTATCAGTACGTTTCTCGACATCCCTAATTACACTTTCACTTTTCTAAATATCTGCTCCGTATAACGCGATGCGGTCTAAAGTTGAGCCACATTTTCGGCTTATCTTCTAGTGCCCATCGACTAGAAATATGTGAGGTCCAGTTACATTCTCCTCTCCCCCTCAACAAGCAGCATGTCCTCAATGCAGTTTAGATCCCTCAGTCCACGTGATGGGGAAAAGATCATGCCAACGCACTCAATTTAGGTGGGACGTGACAGAGCGCTCGTTCTTAACGCCTGGGCAAAACATGTTCTGCGCATGCCAGTACACAGCTCATTGCGGAAACTGTATAGGCTAAATATGCAACACAACATGTATATAGATATTAAAGCGTGAACGTAGTAAGACATGACTGACCCCTCGTGCGTACGTGGGATTCAGATTCTCTCATTTATTTGCCATTGATCGTTTTTAGATCTTCATCCGAAACAAATATACTAAATAATGGGAAACAGTTGTGCAATTGCTGATATATCTGATATATTTTTTGCCTATATTCAGACTAGGAACGCTTTCATGACATTTCTTCCTTCATTTACACAAGTCATTTTTGTACATTCATTTTAATATTTTAAATTCCAACAATGAAATGTCAAATAAGAAGAAAAAAATAGTTCCAGGAGGCTGGTTGAAATGTTCAATATATTAATATAATGCACACAATCAAAACTCACTTTCCGTACATGATAGTTTGAGATTTGGGCAATGAAGCCTTAAATCTTGCAGATATTTTTATGGCAGTTGCACCAGCAAAAAAAAAAACTAGTATTTGAAAAATTATCAGAAGTCTACAGACTTCAATCAATGTTCATTATCTGACTGAGGAAGTAGATTAAGGGCTTATTTACTAAAATAAAAAATTACCCCTTTAAGGAATAAAAGTATCAAAAAAATATGAGCATGCACTATTTTATTATGTATCCCATGAGTAACTTGCACAAGCATACTAGCTTCATCTCTCCCTGTCATCCTTGTCCTGAGTTGAACATCAACACACAGTACAAACAGATAACCACAAACATTACATTTCTAAGGCTTGAGTCCCTTGTACAAAGTCTACAGTTTCATCAATGTGCATTTAGAAGACCCTAATTTACAGCAACTTGGAATAGCACAGTAATACCAACCAGTTTATATGATTGTCATCTAATACAGTACCTATAAGGCAATGACATGTCGTACATTTTTTGCAAATCATCCCCACTTAATATCATGTACACACATCTTTACAGAGCTTCAAGTTGCTAGAGCAAAAACTAGCCTACAGTGTGGCCCTTTAGTTGTGCTTAAATACATTAAGCTACCTCAAAATACCTGTTTGGTATATTAGTACTTTGGCAAGTATTTCAGTTATTAGTTGTATAGACCAAGAAAAAGTCTTCCTCCACCAAGAGGCATGACCACTTGTGCGCTAAGAAAATTGAGCTTTGCAGCAATGCTCAAAAGTGCTTGGTTGAGAAGATAAATGTAACCAGAACAAAAGCTGTTTCTAATCAAGAGACAGTCGGTACCCATAGCTACACATTTCGTTTGTTTACAGCAATAACGGTTGTCATAGCTATTACAAAGTACAAAGTTGAAATATATTAGCGCTACTGTTTTCCTGATAAGAGCAGACCATCACTCGGGGCTGAAGCGCAGTCTTTGGAAGGCCTCTCTGATGTCCTCGTCAGTGTCTTGACTGCTCATGGAGCCGATGTGGAGGACCCGGCTGTCGGGGACATCCCATTTCAGCTTCCGCTTGCTGAGGACCACAGTCCCTGTTGCCCCCTCATGGCCTGTTAACAGGATGTAGCAGGCGTGGCGGCCCCGCTCCAACAGGGTGGCTGGGGTGAAGCAGGAAGATGTAGCAGGCAGGAAACACAGGGGACAACAATGAATGTACCACCTAGAGAACAGTAGCTAGCTGGTCAAGACCTCGCGTCATCGGACCTTCTCAATTCAATGTCTCCCTTCACAAAGCACTGTCTTCCTCCAATAATATTTGAGGGGGAGTTGAGGATAAGTAAACAAGGAAAAGGATATGCATTTTGTCTTCTTTCAGTTGCTGTTTTATGTACCCTGTATACACGATTTGATTACCACCCCATATAATTAACTTGTTTGGTTAAATCATGCAACTCACCTTTAAATGCAATGATGTGGTCCAGAACGTTACTCTTCTCCAGGACAACTCTGGAGTAGTGGGGGTACAGCAGGTAGGAGCGCCGCTCCAAACTCAAAAGGCTCTGAATGGAACACATCTCATTTAGAAACCGGTCTGCATTGCCAGACCCAGTACTTCTGCAAGGCATGACATTGTGCTATCCCACAGAGCTAAATCCTAGGTCCCAAGCACAAAGATGTAATGAGATAAAGATATCATATCACATTGAGGCCATTGTACTTGCCGTGGAGTTGACCTCAGAGGGTATCAACCCCCAGAACATAAACACAGAGAATGAGTTGATGGTGTTGACTGAGGCTGGCTTGGGCGAGTTTGGACTGGCCATTAGTTTGATCTCCCACAGAGTTGCCCCGTTCGTTCCGTCCAGGATCATCACCTAAAATACACCCAGAAAAAAGAAGCCAGTACAATAGAAGTCCATGTAAATGTCTGTTCTATTCATTCTAAACTGGTCCCAACTAACCCTTTTAGTGCGGTTTCCAATATCCTCCTCGACCACAATGTCTGGTATGCCGTCTTTGTTGAAGTGGCCAAAAGAAGGCTCACTGAGGAAAGAGGTGAAACAGTAAGTGAACATTCTCCCACTTAACTATTGATTTAAGTACCTTCATTATGTTTTTTTCACAGATATTGTAATCTATTGTTACTGCAGAGGCAATAAAAAAAGGGTGACGAAAGTTACAAACCATCTTGCATGGTCCAAGTTCAGATACATTAAACTCTAAAAAGTAAAAAACCTGGATGTTTTTGACTGAACTTGCATTTCATAACACATCCTTCATCTATGCTGCAACATTCGAATAGGAAGCATTCGTTCACGGAGAAAGCGCTCAGTCATACAGAGGTTAGGTTTCCATTTAGCTACAATAGCGATAAGTCAGCTAGGTAGCTGCAGATTACAGTATGTGTAGCCTAGGTTGGCTACTGCGATGTGGGTGGGAAATGTACAGTATTTACCGCTTGTGGGGCTGACTAAGTGCTTAACTACTAGAAGTTTTATTTTAAAGATAATATGGTCACATCTACTATGAAACAAGATGTGAATTTATAAAAGCTCAACAACTACATGCTTCTACTGTCTTATATGCTTTCGCTCTCATTCCATACTAACCCTTGAACAATGAAAATCCCTTTTGCGTAATATTTTGCTTAGTACGATGTTTGAAAAAATATATATTTTCTTTGTTAAGTATTGCAATACCAATCATAACCAAAACATTAGCAATGAAGGATTTGGAATAATTGTATATTTCATTTGTACATTTCATGCAGTTTTGTTTTAATCCAACATATTTAACATAGTCATTTTAATTAGAATAACACAATAAATCATTAGAATAGTTGACAGAATACTCGATTACCAATATAGTCAGTAGTGACAGCTCTAATGCAATCATAATCTGTTATCCATGTCCATGTGTTTATGCTAACGATAGTTTTCAGCCCATTTTTTGTGGCTATAAGCGCTGCAAAACAAATAACGTTTACATTTGTTTAATGCACAATAACAATATCAAATATTTGTGTATTCTTTTTGCTGGACCGCATAAATGAGTGGGCAGGTGTTGGAGTTACTTTTGTAGTTGTATAAATTACATACATACATACATACTTGTAACTAACTGGATATTTGGAATCATGCAACTCATTAATTACACTTGCCAATGTTTAATAGAAAAAGCCATGGCCTGCCAGAGTCCTCTTTGGTATCTCCTGTTGAAAACAATGTGAAACATACTACCGCAGACAGTGGCTACAAACACAAATAATTGTCCCAGTTCTAGCAAAATCTTAGTGACAAAACTCTGATGGTCTGTACTTTACGATGGCAAGTGGTCTTAATGAGTTGCCTGATTACAATTATCAAGATAGCTATCAAGTATGCAAATCATTATACAACTGCAAAAGTAATTCCAAGCTTGTGAATCTTTTGTCAGACCGCGTAAGCAGAGCCAGCTAAGAGTGAATGTCTCTTACTGAGTGACTGACTGAGTGAGTACCCCTTGTTAAATAGGGCAGTTGTTATTGAGACTGTTTCTGGTGGATATTCAAGGTATGCTTCTGTGCATGCATTGTGTGTCAGGATAGGCTAACATTTGCTGCCGACAACATACAGTAGTTATGTTATAGTAATTCTTAACTAAAACTGTATACGGTTATACTGAACTTTTCCATACCAGAAACAGTTCATCTTCACTCTCGCTAGTAATTACTCAATTCTTATGAATATTCCTATTAAGATAGTATATACTAGTAAGCCTATTACTGGCTAATAAGCTGTTAAAACGCCCAGTGGCAAAAGCCATACAGTTCATATACGCTATGATGGAGGTAAACTTAATAAGAAATGTTAGTCAGTAAAATGCCATGGCTTATTGGTTGAGAGTGCCTTTCATGTGGAAGACCTAAGTTTCAATCTGTTGAGAGCAAAAAAAAAAAAAACAGCATATCAATTAAAGACAGTCTACCACAAAGGAAACTGCGGTGTGAATCCAGTTAGGAACAACCCCATTCATGCCTTCTAATCACAGGCCAGCAGAACTAAACTTGCCTGGTTCCTACTCTTGTTTTTGGGATGCCTGCATAGATAAAACAATCTGGTGTTCCATCTATGGCATTAACTAATCAGTGTTTAGGGAGATGTATTTTTTAACCTGAGGACAGTGCTGACGTTGACCCGCCATAGTGAGCTGAGACTGTCGCCATCCAACATCTCCACACTGCTCCTAGTGACCAGTAGCAGGTTGGACACCCTCCCTGGCTTCCCTGTCCTTAACACTCGGCTCAATGAACCAGACCTACAGAGGAGAAACAGTCAGACATCAAGGGTTTCATGTTTTTGTATGAAAGATCTTAAAGGCTTACCCGGAGGATACTCAAAGAATATGTAATAAAAAGCCTGCAGGTTAAAAATGTCTACTTATCATTTCTAACGCACATATGCACATTCACACACGCTATCAAAGTTAGGAAATGTAATTTGATACCATTATATATTTGGTATCAATATATAGCATAACCCTAACACCTAACCCTGAATGCCTAAACTTAACCCTAAGCATCAAGTTGTTGCTGTATCTCACTCATAGATGGGTACAAGGCCAGAGAAGTCACTGGCTTTGCTCTCCCATTCCTTGTCTTTCTTTAGGCCTTTCTCCGCACCAGCCTTAGCCTGGGCTGCAATCTTCCACAGGGCCATGGCAAACAGGCCTGAGTCTGGGGACAAATAGCAGGGACAACAGTCATAACATTTACATCAATAAGCTGTGGCCAACAAAGATAAGCATTTATTTTCCTTTTGGGTTTGGCTTTGTAAATCTGGTTAGAGCAATCTTTGCCCCCTTCTTCAAGGCCAAAACGCTCAAGCTCATGTTCCACAGGCAGAACTGGTTTATACATTTTATTGTTTATTTTACCTTTATTTATAAAGTGGGTCAAACCAAGGTCAGTATTTAACAGCGGAAACCTCACATCAATACCAAAAAACACAAATGAGCAGATACACAGATGGTATTTTATGAAAACCATCAAACTTAACAGTAAAGGTTAAATATCAAAGCTTGATAACTTCAAATTTTAAGTTTCGCCACAGATTGGATTGATGTAGGACACCATTTTTCTTCCTAGTTTTTAAACTCAACTCCAGTTTAGCCTTGGTTGTGTGTTTGAGATTGTTATCTTGCTGAAAGGCAAACCTCCGGTCCAAAGTCTCTTGCAGATTGAAACAGCTTTTACTTTATGATTTTCCCCATACTGGTCTGCATTCATCTTAACGTATAAGGACTCTGGTATCTCTACCACTGTAAGGCACCCCCATAACATGGCGCCTCTCAGGGAGATTAAGTCTGTTTAGGATTCAGCCCATAAAGTTCCACTCTGGTCTAATCTGACCAGAGGATCCTCTGCCACATTGTTGAAGTGTCTTTAAGACAAAACTCAAGCAGAATTATGAATCAGATCAAGGGCTTTCTTTCTACCAATCTTCCATATTGCCCAGCATTCTGGAGCACCTGGGTAATAGTTGACACATGGACAATTGACAGCATCTACCATTAGCCATTTAATGGCGTTATTGGTGTCTTAATAATACATTTACAGCAGATCAATAGCAGGCTGTGGGAAATTTGGTCTGCTCACCTTTCTGGAGCAGCACATAATCTGATCCTTTTCCTGTTGAGTGGAGGAGATGCAAGGTAATCTCAGCTGTGTCCAAAACAACCTCTGAGCCAATCTGGTCACCTGTCTTTCCTGACAGAATCACCAGCAAAGTCTAGAGAAAAAAGGATAACAATGGCAAAATGTACAGGTTGGTCGAATCCTGGAGGCTTATTTATCAAGTGTGTCCACAGAAATCTGTGTAAACCACAAGTACAATAATTTTCCATTCAAAATGGAACAATATGTTTGTTTGCCTGAGAATGTTGATCAATTCACACAGCTAGGACCACGTGTACATACAGCATCAAGTGGTGGAATAAGAACCTATCAAATGAAGACTAGTTAATGCAGAAAAAAATACACTGCTCAAAGAAATGAAGGGAACACTTAAATCACACATAGGTTCTTGATTAACGAAATACATTAAAGATGAATATCTTTACTATACATTGTGTAATTCAACAAAATGACGAAACAACGGTAAACGGAAACCAAAATAACCAACCGACTGAGGGCTGATATCAAACATTCGCAAAATCTAATTTAACTATTGAAATCACAGGCTATTCCAACTTATGTACATTTCATCACGGCAACTCATAATGTGCCGGCATGCACTCCCGACAACATCGGGCATGCTCCTGATGAAATGGTGGATGGTGTCCTGGGGGATCTCCTCCCAGACTTGGATCAGGGCATCAGTGAGCTCCTAGACAGTCTATTCACTACTCGGCTCGCGTTGGATGCACCGATACAATCCTAGAGGTTCCCAATCAGATTCTGGGGATAGTGAGGGGCCAGTCAATGGCATCAATGCCTTTGTCAACCAGGAACTGCTTACACATTCTGGCCACATGAGGCCGTGCATTGTCCTGCATCAGGAGGAACCCAGGGTCCACTGCACCACAGTAAGGTCTGATGATGGGTCTGAGGATTTCATCACGGTACCTAACAGCAGTCAGGGTCCTGTTGGCTAGCAGGTAGAGGTCTGTGTGACCCTCCAAGGACGTCTCCCCAGACCATCACTGACCCACCAAACCAGTCATACTGGATGTTGCAGCCAGTATAACGTTTACCACAGCGTCTCCAGACTGTTCCACGTCGGTCACATGCTGTGTGAACCTGCTCCCATCTGTGAAGAGAACAGGGCGCCAACGGCAGACCTGACAATTATGGTCGACTCTGTGGAAAGACGGTCGATCTGCACAGTCCTGGGCTGTGAGCACAGGTCCCACTAGAGGACTTTGGGCCCTCATGGAGTCTGTTTGGCAGTTTGGTCAGAACCATGCACACCAGCAGCACACTGGAGGTCATTCTGTAGAGCTCTAGCAGTGCTCCTCCTGTTCCTCTTCACACAGAGGAGCAGAAAGCAGTTCTGCTGCTGGGTTGATGCCTTTCTATGGCCCTATCGAGCTCTCCTCGTGTAATGACCCATCTCCTGGTATCTCTTTCATGGTCTTGAGACTGTACTGGAAGAAACTGCAGAAACCTTGAGACGGCACGTTTGGATGTGCCATCTTGGAGGATATGGACTGCCTGTGCAGCAGCTACAGCCTCATGCTACCAGTAGTGACAAGGACACTAGGAAAATGCAAAAATAGAGAAGAATCAATCAGGAAGGATAAGGAGAGAGCAAATGCCTGTGGCCACCACCTGGAAAACAATTCAATGTTTTGGGGTGTGGTCTTACTGTTGACTCTCCAGTGCACCTGTTGTCACTTTCATTTGCACCAAAACAGGTGACACTGTTTGACAATCACTATTGCTTCCTAACGAGACAGATTGATGTCCATGAAGTTTTACAGACTTTTGTGTTATACTGAAAAATAATCATAATCAAGTTAATCCATTGCACCTTTAGTGCAACAATTCTTAACAGGCTATGGTATTTCAATTTTTTGACCACATTAGTGCATTCATGTTGATAAAATCAATATAAGTAGTTATTGTTAAATTATACTGGTCACATGTAATCTCATGTAACTATGAAAATACACTGGGTCTTGTTATTTACCATCTTGTCTGTTAGTGACTGCCCAGCCCGTTTGGTCACACACACACACACACACACACACACACACACACACACACACACACACACACACACACACACACACACACACACACACACACACACACACACACACACACACACACACACACACACACACACACACACACACACACACGCGCGCCATCCTGTTGACCAATGGGACTCCTGATTAAAGATGCCACTTAGTTTTAGAATAAACAAAGGAGGACACCTGGGGATGCCAGAGATCATAAAAGCTATGTTGGTCATCTTGTTTCAGTTACTCCTCCCCTCCTCCTCTGCCTTTTCTGTATAAAAAAAGTCACTGCTGCCTTTCCTCTGGGTGAAACCACTTTCTGATGGTTCAGTGTGTGGATCTCCCTGGCTGTAGTTGAATAATTGAGTTTGGACAGTCTGAATCCAGAAGACATCACTCAAATAAAAGAACATAAAAGCACCATCCAACAGAGCAGTGTGTGAACCAAAATGTCCGCCCAATTTGCAGTTGACATGTGTAAAGGCACCGCTGAATGAAGGTGGCAGGGCGAACGCCTGATTTGTTAAAGATGGGTGGTGACTGTTGAATGTCAAATTGTCCTAACGCTTCCCTCTTCAGTGAGATTTGGATGCTAGTCAAGCAAGCAACGCATTGAGTCAAAAATAACGATGGCATGCATTCAAAATACCGCTACATGAATTTCAGAACAAAAATGTCATGCTTCAACACTGTACATTTCCCATGTCCTTGAAGGGATGAGTTTGACTATATAAGGGTAATTTTGGCCGTTTTGACATGCATGAATAGCCATGGTTGTGCAGGGAGTCAAGTGGTAAGAACAAGTGGTATTTATAATGCACTCCAAAAGTACTGGCAAAGTGAAGTCAAACTACTATTTTTGTTGTCCACTCAAGGCCTATGGTGATTTGATTAGTTTTTCAAAAGTACAGTTAAAAGTACAGAATGTCACTGGCAGCGTTTCTTCCCCGCAATTAATGTGAGAAAATTATAAAAATTCCTTGTTTTACTTCAGAGTGGTCATATATGCATGTGTGACAGAATTTTCAGCCTGTATCCCATTTTTTCATGTTACACACTATCCCAACAACGCTTACTGGTATTCTCTTAAAGACATGGCAGTAAACAGCCTAGGGTGGGGATGGGATGATTTATTTTGACTACAAATATATTTGAGTCCAGTTATTTTGAAAGTGTGAAAATCCTATTGTCTACCTTTTCCACTACAAGGGGTGCATAAACTCAATTTGTGTTACTGCATGTTGAAAATAAGATCTAGCATCCTGCAAAACCTACAACATACCCAGTGTGGCAGAGACAACTGAGGACCTTTTCAGACATTTGAAAAGTAACCTTAAAGACAAAGGGAAGTAATTCATAGCCTTCTCAAGTGCAATTGATGGGAACACCGTATAGCTCAAATGGGATTATTTTTATATGGTATTGATACGTCTTTGACCATCATCAAGGCGTTGGTTGTGCTGGTACCAATGACTGGAAAAACAACATTTTCTCCAGCCTGGTCCAGACCCTGGACAGACTGGAGGTTGACTGGAGTCAAGCTGTCAGCGTATTAACTGATGCCACACCAGCCATGCTAAACAAAAAGGCAGGTGTTGTAGCGACAATGAAAAAGAAGGTTCAGACAGCCTTGTCTTTGTGATATGCAGAGTGGGTGAACAGATGCGAGGTTTAGTAAAAACCGAGAGTTAGTCGACTCAGAGTTAATGGAATCTCTGGGTTTATAGTTTCAACGTGCCAGTTCAGTGTTTCGCTGAGTTAGTTACTACAGCAACATACTCCATGAAGCCAACCTGCTTGCTAGCAGGTTTTATTCAACTAACCCAGAGTTTGTCCTACTATATAACTTAAACCTGCCATCTGAATGTGTTGAAGAGCCACTTGAAGTGCAAACACTCTGCAGAAATCTCAGTCGGGAGAGTGATCAGATGTTCCATCATTCCTTAATGATTATGTTTTTGAGCATTACCGTTTGTTTGCACAATCGATCATTTATCTGAACAATGTTCTCAGGCCTCACAACGTTTCTGATACATAGTGGACATGCTCCCAGTTCCGAACAAATTCTTTGTGTTGCAGTTTTCCGTATATCATCGGTGACGCTGAATATAAGTCTAAGGCAACCTTTTCTGTCAGGCGGTCAGAGATGTGACTCTTGCACTGAAAAGTGTTCCTAAGTCACAGACCCACAAGTCAACAACAAGAAACCAGGCAAGCCTAGTTCAGCCGGCCTGTAATAGAAAGTGTTGCCCTCTCGAGATTCAAACCTGGGTCACCACATGGATTGCAGTGTCGTTAACCACTACACCCCAGAACTGTACATTTGATGGGTGTCAGTATAGCCTTGTGTGTCTACCCTGAACAAATCCTCATTTGCCATTGGCTGTTTCAACAGAAAATTGGCCATTCATTAATAATATTGATACCGTTAAACTGACCAATGTTTCTAACTAAGTTCACCTCCACCACAAAATGTCTACGAACTCTATGGCTTTTGACACTGGCCGTTTTTACAGCTTATTAGCCAGTAATAGGCTTCACCTGTATTTACTAACTTACTGGAATAGTCAAGAATTTAGCAATTTCTAGTGAGTCTGCCAAAGCTATTTCCTTTCATGGCATAAGAACATACTTTTCTTTTTCCATTTGTGAATGACATTGATACAAGAACTATCAATAAAGGTGACGATAACTAACTTTTTAAGTTGCTAGACACCATTGAGCATTCTGTTAAAAATGACTAACGTTTCTTAAGTTTACCTTCATCATAGCATCTATGAACTGTATGGCTTTTGCCACTGGCCATTTTAACAGCTTATTAGCCAGTAATAGGCTTACTAGTATTTATTGTCTTTCTAGGAATTTTCATTAGAATTGAGTAATTGCTAGCGAGAGTGAAGATGAACTTTTCCATGCCAGAAACAGTTGCAATGAAGGCATATACAGTTTTAGTTAAGGCTTACTATAACGTAATTACTGTATGTTGGTCGCCAGCATGTGTTTGTCTATCCTTAATAACAATGCATGCACGTAAGCGTACCTCAAAAATCTACCAAAAAAAGTTGCAATATAACCGTAAAACTGTTTTATTTCAGGCTTACTGTAATATAGATACTGAAGGTTTTAGCCAGCGAAGTTTGGCTATATGGAATCATTTTTAATGTGTACTTCACTTTTCCTGTGAGGTGATATGAACTTGGGACTTACAATTTACAGGTCCGTTTCTCTAACCACCACGCTATTTCACAAGGGGTACTCAGTTAGTCAGTCAGAAACGCACGCACGCGATCTAAAAGAAATTGTGATTCATCAGACCAAGCTAACTTCTTACAATGCTCTGCAGTCAACTTCTGATGCTCACATGCCCATTGTAGGTGATTTAAATCAGTGGAAAGGGATCAGCACGGGCACCTTGACTGGTCTGCGGCTACGCAGCCCCCTACGACACAAACTGCAATGCACTGTGTGTTCTTACACCTTTCAATCAGTACCAGCATTAACCGTTTCAGCAATTTGAGCTACAGTAGCTCGTCTGTTGGATCGGACCACACAGGCCAGCCGTCACTTCCCACGTGCATCAGTGAGCCGTGGCTGCCTATGGCCCTGTCCCCGGTTCACCGCTTTTCATTCCTTAGACCACTTTCGATAGGTACGGACTACTGCAGACCAGGACCACCCCACAAGGGCTGCAGTTTTTGAAATGCGGGTTGGACCCAGTCGTTAAGCCATCACAATTTGCCCCCTTGTCAAAGTCGCTCAGATCCTTTCACTTGCCCATTTTTCCTGCTTCTGACATCAACTGCGAGGACAGAATGTTCACTTTGTGCCCAATATATCCCACCCACTGACAGGTGCCATGATAATGAGATTATCAGTGTTATTCTTATCACCGGTCAGTGGTCATAATGTTATGGCTGATCGGTGTATATAGCATAAGTTAGTCTAGGCACAGGTAATAGGGCGCACAAGTTGATGAGTCATTAAGGATGCCCTAAAGGTTTACCTGTGTTGGGTTGGGGGACACCACAGCCACGTCGCTGATGCCATCCCCATCCAGGTCTGGGACACTGAGGACAGGGAGAGTACTGCGCAGGTTGTAAAGCTGAGGCCGTGTCCACATTACCAATCCTGCACAGAAGTTTAGGTATTTAGAATGAACCAACAGCCTCAAACGACCTTTATTAGTCATCAGAAAACAATTGATACAGAAGAAGCATCAAGCATGTTTGAAATGTGGGGTTCCATCACAACTGTTGGTGGCGAGGTCTAGATGTCTACAGTACCCTCCACTCCTATGGACACCGTTAGTAAATACAGCTCCAGCTCCCAAAAAAATTAAGCGACCACTGCATCTTTCTCTATCCTTTTCAAAAAAGTAAAAAAGGAAGGTGAGGAACTGAGAGGGTATAATTAAGAGACCAGTGCAAATTGAACGCTTCTGTTCCTCACTCAAAACTTCCCTTTTCAACTTTTTTTGGAAAGGAAAAAAAAGTGCGGTCTCTTAATTTTTTCCAGAACTGTATGAGCAAAACATGCCGTTCAAAAAAAATCTTAGAATATCTGCTTTATAAAACAATTGAATGGAAAAATTAATTCTTATAAAAACAATATTTTTCTGAAATATGAGTACCACAATAATTGGTACACATAAATAGCTGTGTCTTCACCTATAATGTGCAATGAGATTGGAGAACATATGGCAAGGGATCTAAGACCAATCCACCATACAGAATCTCCCCAGAACCTTCCGATTCTGAGGCCCTGGCTTGTGGACTCTTCAGCCCGCCACACAGATTTTCTACAGGGTTTAGGTCAGGGGACTGCAATGGCCATGGTAAAACCTTGATTCTGTAGTCAGTTAACTATTTTTGTGTAGATATTTTGTTGGAGTGCTTTGGATCATTGTCCTGCTGGAAGATCCAACCATGGCCTAGCTTAGACTTCCTGGCTGATATTTCCCCATCATTAATCAAGGGTGCCAATATTAGTTGCATGGACTGTATGTACAAATGTGACATGATGCAGCTCAGCTATCCTGTGCAAGCTAGCATAGAGCATGACAGACATGAATCAGTCTCTCACCAGTGAATTTGTTGATGGCTGTGAGCTGTTTCGAGTGGGACACCAGACAGCCTCCGCCAGTCTCCCCCAGACCACACTGGGCCCAGTGGAACTCTGGGGCCAACGGCCGCTCCCATAACGTCTCTCCACTGGTCCCTGCCAACGCCGACACAAACACACAAGGGGTCTCCAGGCCTGGGACACAAACCCAAACTGAATGTCACAGATTTCCCTAGGGCACAGCAGACTTGATGTTGGGCAGAACAGTAGATTCATTAGTGTAGGAATTGGAAACTTAATCTGTATTGTTTAATATGTGACAGGAATTTTTGACCCTTTCTGCTGGGACATGGTAAGGACACCAAAGAGAAGTTGACTTTTGATGTTAATGATATTTAATGTTCATTCCAACACTATCGTTAGATCATGGTAAACCTATACACACATAATTATACTGCACCTTCTAGTCCATATACTGAAAAATCTGAAGTTTGGACACACCTACTCCTTCAAAGATTTTTTTTAAAACTATTTTTCACATTGTAGAATAACAGAAAATACATCAAAATCATTAAATCACACATACAGAATCATGAAGCAACCAGAAAGCGTTAAACAGACCAAAATACATCTAATATTGTAGATTCTTCTAAGTAGCCATTCTTTGTGCAGATGGCAGCTTTGCCCACTCTTTGCCCTCTTTTACCCTGGAATGCACCAGAGAGGCAATGCTGCCACACAGTCTGATATTTGAGCAACTCCGCCCACATCCGTCCTTCCACATCAGCTAATCAAATCACAATTGTGGGGTGCAAGCAATCTAATCAGATGATGCTGCACTCGTGCTAGCTCAACCCTGCTATCCCCGAGGTAGACAGTTGCATGCGCAGAGACAGTCCAACAATTAATTCAAACAAACGTAAACATTTCTGGTAGTTATTCCCCTTTAATATGGTGTGTAGTAAATGCAACTGCCGCCCACATGGTTTTAGGGCTGATGATCACATTCAAGCACTATACTGACAAGGTTTACATGCCAAAACTTGCAGAAAGTTTGTTTGTGTTTCTCTTTTTAAGCATGTAGTGATTAAGCAGGAAGACCATTTCAAGTAGCTGGGAGTACAAAGTCTTCCTTGCCCTGCCTGGCCGTTTGCAGGTGCCGAGCTCACCAATGCTTTTCCTTCTTTTAAATAATGTACATTGGTGCACCTAAGGTTATGGCTATGTTTAAAATATATTTATTGAATGCTCTTAGGTCGAAAGTTTGATACCAGACTGCAAAAACGCAAAGCCCAGAAGAAAAAAAGAATTTCAACAGCAATTACATTAAAATGTACTCTACAAAATTATAGTAGTAGAAAAGATGAATAGACCAGGAAGACAAATTGATATTTGGACACAGTATATACTGCAACATAATGAAAAAGCATTACACATTGCCTGTTAGATCTGCATTGTAGTACCTGCATCCAAACAGCTGATGTTCTGACTGCCCTCAGCGTCCTTCAGGACAAACAACACGTCCTTTACTTTGTCTTTGCTTGCATCCTCTACGGCCAGGAAATCGTAGGTCGCTGTGAAGAAAAGAAAGGTAGTGTGTAAACCTTTTTGAGTAAAAAAATAAATAAATCTAATAAAACACACTACATGAAGGGCCAGTTACCCCAGACACCGATTGAGCCAGCTCCCATACTAAAAAACCTGTTCAATGGAGATTACAACCAAGAACACATCTGTGCCTTTCTAGGGTCTCGGTCACCTGCTTCGAGAAAAGTGCGATTCCAGAGGGCGAGGTATTGTGGCCGAACGGGACAGGGGATGATGAAAGAGAAGGCAAAGACAATGGTGAGGCCAAGGAAAAGGGACAGAAAGAAAGCAGCCGTCCTCCAGTGAGTCAACTTGGCCAGACCCAAACTCTTCTTCTTGGTCTGCCCTGTGTGTGCTGCTCCACCACCCTCAGCTCCATCCTCCTTCTTAAGAGGGTCCACTTCTGTGCTATGGTCTGTTGGCTCCATCCTCTCTTCAGCAAAGCATTACAGCCAGAACACACCTAATGACAGAGAAAAACAATTCTATGTACGAGGGGTAGCATTTTTAAATGCAGGAATATATTTCCCGATGTGTCAAATCTGTTGGTTCTATAGGAGTTAATCTAAAAGGACAATTGTTGTTTCACAGCAAATCAAAGTAGGTAAAGGCTCATTTTGTGTATAGATCTGCCTAGGGTAGGGGTCCCCAGTTCTTTCCATAATTTGTAAGACAGAAAGTTTCATAATGTTTAGCGGGAAAATGAGGGAGACCTCACTAACAAGAGCCAGAAACTCTAAGGTCATAATGTACTTCCAAATACATACAGACTATCATGTATAAACTAATAGCATTGATCTTGAACTGACTTCTCAGTGCCAACATGGGACATTGGCCTAATCTAAGAGCCAATACAAAAAGGGTTGCAATCCGCATGCTCCATTTTGAGCAATCAAGCCAAAACACAGAAGCAGGCCTCAGCAGTCTGATTTTGTACAACACCTTTTGTGGCACACTCTACTGGTCAACATAAGTTACCAAAATGATTTAGAAGTTTGTCAGACCATTCAGTCTTAACATGGAGAGGGGGACAATATTCAGCAGGCAAGAAGATTTGCTTGCAGAACATTAACCCACTTGTAAGGTGTTCACTTATATCCTTAGAGCAAAATACATGTGGTGGCACACATTACTGATCAACATGGGAGGTGGGGTTGGCAGGCAAGTAAGGGGCTTGCCAAAACAGAATAACTATTTGTGACATTAAATAACAAATATATTTTTTGTTAATGTCTGCTATGCACCAATCAATACAGAGATATAAACCAATCTAAATTCGAGACCACATTTTGCTGGGTCTCAGGGGCGTCGGCTATAATTGGCTAATTTTCTTTGTCGTAAAAGCTATGGCTAGATTTTAAACCAACACAAGAGAACGAGAGAAATGTCGGCGAGGATGGCGTATACTTCTGGAATACGTATGTGTTCTGCACATTATAAGTGTCTTACAGGTGAATAAACCATTTTTATGTTGATAATAAAATATGGAAAACAATCATTTTACTGTTGTCTTTAAAGACAAATGATTTGTTCAACTAATATCAGGAAAACCTATGCTAAACTGACAAAAATACAGGGCACATCAACACACTAGCAAGCATATCGCATCAACGGAGAATAGCATGGCATTCACGTGAAGGGGGGACAGATTCTGGCAGGGGGACAGTTATCGGCACTATAATGGCTCCACTTACGTGGTCCAGCATGAAAGTCTTAAACTGATTAGAGTGTTCATTTATGTGAGTTGTTCTGTAAAGGAATGTCATTAATTAATTTATCAGATATTTTTATCCTTCATTAACACTTTGGAAAATTGCAAATTCTGCAAAATGGCCTGTCCATCTTTAATAGTTTTGTTACGCTAAACAGTTAGAGGAAAATAAACACCATAACACATTTAAGTTGTAAGTATTCACATTAATTTATTAAAAACATGAAATTATACATAAATTATACAAATAAATAGTATTTTTACAATACTGTTTTTAGCCAAAACTGTCTGGCTACTACACCTGCATGTGCATAGCTCAAGCAGGAAATTTTGTTTACACACCTGTCTGTGTTTATGCCAATCTAGTTGTTCATAGTTATTTTATCTGGAAAAAAAAAAGTTATTAAACTGTGTATATTTAAATATTCCAAAATGTATTGAATTAATAATAAGATGTTTGGATTATATCAGTCGTCAGCCACATTCTAATAATGTAGGTCTTTATTATGTCCTTGGCTGAACTTTACCATATTAGTCTAATATTACATTACTATTATGATTTTAAAGGTAATCATTTAAAATAGAAATGCTTACCAAAACCTAATTTAAGAACACAAAACAACATTTCTTGCATCAACAAAATCCATATTCTGTCACACCATGGTCAGTCCTGTCACACAGGATGTGACATTATGATATACAAATGGACTTTTTGACAATTAAAAATATTGATGAATTAATTTATTTTACTGTGTAGCTAAAGGTAGGGGTGTAGATACAAAACCAATGGTGTAAGTCTCCTATGTAAAGACAGTTTTTTCCTTTTCAAATACAGCTCTGGAAAAAATTAAGACCACTGCACCTATTTTTTCCTTTCCAAAAAATGATTTTGAGTGAGAAACAGAAGGGATAAAAAATCAGAGACCACTGCAAATTGTACACTGTTCCTCACTCCAAATTTCCTTATCATTGTTTTGGACAGGAAATGAAAAAGGTGCAGTGGCCTAAATTTTTTCCAGAGCTGTATGAGTGCCTGATGGTTATTCTGTGCTTACCAACCACTACACAGTTGGCCAAAATGTTACTTACAGTGGATATAAAAAAATATAAAAATCTACACACTTGTTAAAATGCTAGGTGCTTGTGACGTAAAAAAGAGACCAAGATAACTGTCAGAACTTTTTCCACCTTTAACATGACCTATAAAGTGAAGAATTCAATTGAAAAATTAACTGAAATATTTGGGGGGGGGGGGGGGGGGACAAACAAAATAACAATAACCTGGTTGCATAAGTGTGCAAGCCCTTAAACTAATACTTTGCTGAAGCAGCTGTTGATCTTATTACAGCACTCAGTCTTTTTTGGTAGGAGTCTATTAGAATGGCACATCTTGATGTGGTAATATTTGCCCACTATTCTTTGCAAAAGCCCTCCAAATCTGTCAGATTGCATCTCCTGTGCACAGCCCTCTTCAGATCATCCCATACATGTTCAATTGGATTCAAGTATGGCTAGGCCATACCAAAACATCAAAATGTTGCTATTAAAACATACATTTTCTGGTGAAGCCATGCTTTTACGGATTTGGGTGTGTGCTTTGGGTCGTTGTTGTGCTGAAACGGGAACTTCCTCTTCCACATACCAGGCAAAATTGCCTGGTATATGGAACTGTTCATAATTACCTCCAGCTGAAGATAAACAGCCCCAAAGCATGATTCTGCCACCACCATGCTTCACTGTAGGTATGGTGTTCTTTAGGTGATGTGCAGTGTTTTTGCAACAAACATACCTTTTGGAATTATGGCCAAAAAGTTCAAACTTTGTTTCATCAGACCATAACACATTTTCCCACATGCTTTTGGAAGACTTGATGTTTGTTTTTGCAAACTTCAGCCGACTGGGAGGTTTTTCTTTATAAGAAAAGGTTTTAGTCTTGCCACCCTACCCCATTCATATGAAAAATACAGGAAATTGGCATTTGTAGCACACAGCCAGTACTTGCCAGAAATTCTTGCAGCTCCTTGAATGTGAATGTAGGCCTCTTGGAAGTCTCCCTGAGCAGTGTTCTCATCTTTTCATCAATTTAAGGGATGTCCAGTTCTTGTTAATGTCTCTGTTGTGCCATAATTTCTCCACTTGATGACTGTTTTCACTGTGCTTCATGGTATATCTAATGTTTTGGAAATTCATTTGTATCCTTCTCCTGACTGATGTATCAACAATGAGATCCCTCTGGTGCTTTGGAAGCTCTCTGCGGACCAGCTGAACTTTATTTGGGATTATTAGAGTCACTTTAAATGATGGCAGGTGTGTAATGACTTCTATTAAACATGAGTTTGAATGTGATTGGTAAAATTTGAACTCAGCCACATCCCCAGTTATAAGAGGGTGTGCACACTTATGCAACCATGTTATTGTAAGGTTTTTATTTTTCATTTTTCGCTCTTAAAGAGTATATTTTTCAATTGAATTGTTCACATTAAAAGTGAAAAAAATTCGACATTATTTCTCCGTCTCATTCTTTTACATCACAAAAACCTTACATTTTAACAGAGAATGCCAGAGATTGAAAAAACTTTCTATTTGGGATGAAGCCAGTGTGATTTGTAGATTTCCCCCCAAAAACGACTTACTTTCATCTTTCTAGATTAAAGAAATGTTTATAACCAAACATTTAAATTCTTTGCATTTTATGAGTTACTGTAAAACTAAAATAATCACTTCATCCACAGTAAGTTGCAATTCCCCTGCACTGGAATGAGAAAAAAAATATTCGATGTATGTATCATTCTAAACACTTATGTACAGGATTGCACATTGAACTTGAACCTGCAGAATGCCTGGATACCACTGCTAATTATATTGGTAACAGTGTAACATTTCTTACCTCTCTATAATGCGCTAAGAAGATTTTACATGCACACACATCCAAAATAATTACATTTCTATTCCCTATTGGACAGCGGAACTTTGGTAAGACTACATTAGGCCATGTTTGATGATCGTTCTGATGTCTAGCTATTTAGTTAAGGGACATGCCTTACACCCTGCAGTTCTGAAAATTATTTTCTGAATTAGAAAGTCAAGTAATGGTAGCTCGTTGTTCCACAAGACTTGAACATCAGCCGGAATTCATGTTTTTCTCTAGGATGTAACAATTCACTGATAAAATAAAAACGTTCAAATGTAGAGTATATCCAACAATTTAAATGTCCACCCTGATATCACGCTGTACCACTGACTCCTTTAGTAACTTAAAGGCCAAAATGTAATGTGTAGCTGTAGGGTAAGAGGAATGGACAAAAACAAAATGTACCGTCGCTTGCTTTGTCACAAAAGACTAAAAGGTATTCATAGTTGCCAGAGGACTCCAGCCATTTCCACACAATCTCACTTCAAACCTTTTCAAGTTTGCCTCGAGAATTGTCCCCCAAATAAACAATGTCATGCTTTCTCCAGGACCTTGGCTATGAAGTTAGCGAACATGTAACAACCTGTAACACCCAATTGCACTAATAACAGTCCTGGGCAGGGACTGAGTTCTACTGAACGTTCTTTCTAGCTAATTAGCTACTGCATGTATGTGTCTAGCTCAAATATAAATACTGTTTGGCATGTTAAAATACAATGGATATAAAACTAAGATACGTTTCATTGAAAGTATATTTGTTCTGGTCAAACTCCCCCCAAAATATTTCGTAAAGAGCTAAATTATCTAGCAAACAGCTAACATAGCAAGTAGGTAACGTCATCCATACAAAAGCTCATAACTTCTAGATGGCTTTCCTTCCCATTGGAAAAACTCAATAGGTCCACCATTTTGTTTCAATTGACTCATTTAGTTAAATTAAGTAGCTCAAATATATTGACCTTACTTTATACGCTACTGCTGTCCAGCGTCGCGTGTCTTTGTTTGATGGAGGACTGTGGTGAATCCAACTCACCTGCGTAAACAAATCACTATTTTGACAGGCCCTATCATAGAATTAGTTAACTGG
>JACXGJ010006401.1:0-34529 GCA_016801105.1 Esox niger | reverse complement strand
TGTGTGTGTGTGTGTGTGTGTGTGTGTGTGTGTGTGTGTGTGTGTGTGTGTGTGTCTAAGTGGACCCTGGTCTGCAGCTTAATGGGGAGGCTATAGGCAGGATCCCATCCCAGACAGACACTAATCTGGTAGGCAAATGATAAGACAGAGTTACAGGAGAAGCTTTATAAACTCGTCCAAATTTGCATTTAAAGACCCTCAAGTAATCTGGAGGCTTATTTCAATCTTAGCAAGACAGTAGCATGGAAACAAATGTAGGGGAAAGAAATGTGTGGATCTACCTCCAGTGCTTTCCCATGGCACACCAAATCCCTGGCATAAATGAGGGAGAATTTGGATTGCATTGGCGTTCTCACACAGCACAGAAGCCAGTCTGTGTATTATCAATGGCATTTAATTGACTGAGAATGCTTTTTTCCTCAACATCCAAATAAAACCACCATGTGGGACAAGTGTGCCAGCCAAAAGCGGTTTGTGGTTTGTGACAAGGCCACTCGCAGGAAATAGGAAGACTGTTGGTATTTTACAGCTTTTGAGATTTTTTATTTAATACACAGTGAGGTTTGGGGATGTATTTTTATACATGATTTATTTTCTTGAGAATACAACAAAGGCCTTCTGGAGAAGAAAATAATGTGCCTGGTTATCAAACCGCACAAAGAGCTTATAGCTTCAGTGCGTACATCCACCTTGACTAAATACATTACCAGTTGAATGGACTTGATTTCTCTATATTTTGTACCCTTGTGTTGATCCTTTTTTGGTTCAGTAGAGGTTAAAAGAGCACATTTCAACATTTACCGTCAACATGAATGTTTTTTTTGCGATAGATAAAATCATCTTCATCAACGCAGCACTTTGAGTCTCCACATCCAGGATGCGTCTCCAAGAATGGGGCTGAGTTGTAAAGATCCAGACGGGATTTCAAGATTCATTCCTACCTTTGCAATAACATGTATAGTTTGTCGTTTCGTTTGACACACAGCAACCCTACCGGGACCTTTCCTTCATTAATACTTGACAATATTCCTGGCTTTCCACAGTCAGAGAGATGTGGCTGTTTGATGGACTGGTGCTGGAAAGTGACCCAGATTCCATCTAGAATGGGATGCTTTTAACGCTGAGGAGAACCTGTGACGCGCTACTCAACTGTGAACGCTACAATGACAATGTGAACAACGATTGCAACAGAGTACACAGATGGATCACAGAGAGGATTTCTTCTCAGGCGAAAGAACACCGTTTGAATTTAAAATCAAATATTTAGAGTGCCAAGAAATGTTCTTCAAAAGCATTTTAAAAGAAATAATAGAAATTCACAGAATGTATATTCAGTTGAAGACCTGAAGGTGTGTTGTATTGCTATGATAGACAGTACTCCATGCTAAGGAATAGGCCTTCTTTTGTTCAAATCAGGTTTGTAGCTTAAGTCTCATCATTTGGAATTGCAGTGCATTGTGCTGTCTCCTGGGCTCCAAATGCAGAGAACCAGGGTTGGTGGAATGACCCCAAAAAATGTTTGCGGTCAAAACACTTTGCCTCATAACATTTTGGAAAGGAAATTCAACAAGCCACAAGGTCAGAAGGGAGACAGCAAAGCGTTAAAAAACGATCTTCCTGCTGACACGCCTGCCTTCCTTCCCTCATCATAACATACTTCATGGACAGACGACAGGTCAAATCAGCTTCCTGCATATAAAAACCATGGCCCTTGGCAAAGATTTTACTAGCCAGGATGAGGCAGTGGGCTTTGATACGGCAAACAAAAACACCCTGCTGCCAATCTCCGTTGGAAAAATATGAGGAGAGACGAGCACGGGAGAAAATTGATCCAGACAAGAGCCCTTCCACCTCCAAACCAACCCCGGCTCCCTGTCACTCTGACCCATGCTCACTCTTCCATAGTACAGGTCTACTTCCCTATGCTCCAAACAACGCCGGCTCCTTTTGGGACCCGCTCCATTCGTAATGGCTGACTGCTTGACATAACCCTGTCAGTCACAGCCCAGCCTGGGTGACACTTGACAGATGTGTAATTGCTGAAAGTGAACATTGACAGGTGGATGAGCTTCAAGACACCAGATATGCTTTCTCAGACAAACGGCAAGAGCTGTCAGGATGAGACATCACACCTTTAAGTAGCACTACCCACTGTTGTTGTTTCCAGAATGCCTTTTACAATACAAAGACCATATTAATGCATTATAATAGTCTGACAAACGCTTTATGATGTTGCTATAAAGTCACTAGAAAGGCGCTACAACAAAAGAAATGTGTTAAGACCGATTTGGGTTACGACTTACACAATGAACCAAGGGAACCAAGGTTGAGTCGCTCTGTGTCCAGACGTATATTCTGATATTCCCCCAACAGGCAATCATGAGGTTTCATCATCTGAGCAAGCTCAGGAAGTCTGTTCTGGAGGATAATAGCTTTCCCTCTCAGGTCACGCCAGGTGATGTGGCACATAGAGAACCAGATAGCTCTAACCTCCATAAAACGAAGGAGGTGGAGTAAAGCCCGGCTGTCTTGATTTAGGAGGGGCTGTGGTGGGGGGCATTCATACGAGTGGAGCAGAAGGATGGGGGCGCTGAAATGTACATGCCTGTTCGTTCGGTTGCAGAGAGCAAATCACTGAGCCTGTACACCTGTCCATCATTCACAATCCTCGTTCCGCCTCCAAAGGCTCAAACGAAGGAAAAAAAACACTTTGTCTTCCAGTCGATGGGGTGATGGGGAGAGATGTTCCCATTCCCTTCTCAGTCCCCCACAAAAACCCCATGTTTATTACAACCAGCATTACCAGTCAGTAGGAAGGATTGTTCTGCTTTCCAGATTTGACCTCAATTTCACTGGCAAACTGTTCAACGCATCTCATTTTCAAAACGAGAAGAATAGAGGACACCCACCCCCCAAAAAAATATATTCTAAAATAGTTATATTATTGCATATATAGATATTATACATGCAATTATATAGCTGGGATAAGGCCATTTGTACACTCTGAGGGGCTAGTTCAGTCAGGGTATTGCCACCTATAATTGGGGTAGCTTTCATCTTGTCTGCCAAAAGGCGCTGCAGGAATAGAACCAGGAGGGAGCGTTCACTTCCACCCCCTTCCATTTCCTGGCCCCACACAAAACCATGCCGGGCTGCTGGAGATGATGTATTTGTGATCAAAGAGCCCGGAGTTGTCAGCCGCCCTGGCTGGCTCAGAAACCTGATTGCTCCTGGATAGATTTGTCCCTTTGATCAGGCTGGGTTCTGACTGCAGGCTCTGTTTATGCAAAGAAAAGGCAGGGGAGAAAGAAAATATATCCTGCATTATACAGAGCACCATGACTGGATGTTTAGATGTCCTCTGGAGGATGAATGGAGGAGATGGGGTGATGTCGTCTGGGTCTGATGATAATCCCATCTGATATCTGTTCAAATTACAGCTAATTAGAAAACACTGGGAGAAGCCCTCTCTGGAACGACTTGTTGAGTCTGTGTCTCAGAGCGTCAGTGGTGGCGATCGCTTTCCTTTTTTGTAGCTTCTGTGTTTATCGGTCTTGATTAGCTAAATGAAGTGATGTGGCTAATTATCCACCACAGACATTAGATGGGACTGTGATGCCGTGTGTCTTAGTGGGCGAAGATCCTAATGATTAGAGCAAATCTACCATCCATCGAGTCTATTGAATTCAATACATATTCGCTGTTCAAATTAACAAGAATGTAGCTGGGCAGTTGATTGAAAAGCATTAGTATCATAAGATGTTGATAGGAATTGAAACACCAAATAGCTGAGGCGCAATTGTCTGTACGCAAAACCACCTTCATGTAGTGTCTGTCTGATGTTGTCTTTCTATGGTGAAGCTCTTTGTGGTGTGTCCACGTTTTGCCAAATTCAACAGAAGTGTGTGACCAGCCGGTAAGCCAGAACACGACCTGACTGGCTGTTACTTCATTCGAAGGACGTGTTGGTGGAAGACCTCTCTTGAGTCATTCCTGGAAACCGTTGTGAAGTTCCTGAAGAGCCTTCAGAAAGGTTGCCCCCGTAGCGCTACATCAACTGACAGAGACAAGATGTTCATTTTCATCATGAATTAATTAACCACGCCTCTGTCTTACCTTCCAGCGACGACATACTGCATGGACCCAAACTAAATTAAAAACATATTGCATATTGGACCCTCTGTTCTGACTGGGACGAGATGGACTTGTGTTGAGCCACAGGCAGGCAACAGTGAAGTGATTTTAAAGAAACATTGTGTGTGTGTTATCCCGGCGTGTGAATACTGACAGAGTTCAGGTCAGAGCTTTCAAGGGACATCATTCTCCTCTGTTTCCCAGTCTCTCCTGTCATGTTAAACATTAAAACGTATGGCAGCACCGTGCAATCTCCCGCTGCGAGACTTCAAACCCAAGGTTAATTTATGGATACAAATACACTTATTTCTATTTTTCTGTAATGTTTTTCGTTCCCCAATCCATGACAGGTGTTATTTTGGACTCTGAGGTGTTTGCGCTTTAGACAGAGAGGAAATTGGGTCAAGCTGTTACATAAGCTGTGATTAACATATCTGACGGCCAAATTTGGGTCAAACAGGGATGGGAAAATCGGTTCATTTTTGAGAGCTGATGAAAACAGAAGCCATCATGGGTGGCGTAATTATGTATTTATGAGTTGGAGGGACCTTGGGGTAACATAAGCAGAAGATGCTTTCAGAGTGCTGCTGTAACTATATAATGACAGCTTATTTCCCTCTGGGGGCGTTTCTTTTGGCTTGGCTATGGGGGCGTTTGCCAGTCCCTCAGAAAACACACCATTGCACCTGCAAGCCAAGTCTTTCATGCACTGTACAGGAAGGTTAAATGTTGTATTACAAAGAAAAGAGCGGTTGCCAGCAACTCAAGCCAGGGAAAAAGGTCTTTGTCCTTCTCAGAAGGGCAGCTTTCTAGTGGGTTTATAGTGTTGTGAAAGATGCCACAGGCTTTTATTCCGACTGGAAGTTGTACAGGCAAAATTCTAAGTAAAGAAAACAAATAAAATGTCCCTCAGAAACTACTAGCGATTCCATCAGAAGGTAAATCCTTGTCAGTGGAAAATGCTTTCTCAGGTGCCACTCCAGAATCTTCCATTATCATTCAATTGGGTTGAGATGACTGACATGTCGTTTTCCAGCTCATCATTACTGATGCCCTGTGGAGGAGTGGGACGGCATTTCATCCTGGGAGAGACCACTCCCTTCAGTGTTGAAATGCTTTTAAGTAGGATAAGGGTGATTACTCGTTGGTGTTTACCCTGGCTCTCTAAAGCGTTGAGTGGATTTACTACACCCCCACACACTGACAGAACCATCCGCCCTTCAAATTCTTCTCTTGTACTTATGAGCAATACAGTGTTTTGTATCCTAAGGAAAGGGAACGAGGAATGTCATTGATAGGTTAAACACTACAATTCACTAAAACACTTCACGTCACTTTACGATCACGTCCTGAACCAGGCCATTTGGTCGGGTCTCAGGGCAGACGCTATGCTACATTTACAGCCAATGTAAATGTAGCAGATAGAACCTGTTGCACAGTTCTGTCATTAATTCATATGTCATATAACCTGCCATTGGTCACTTGCAGACTGTCAGGTGAACAACTTGTGTCCCAGAAAAAGGTTTGCATTGGTCAACGGCTTATTTTCTTTTGCAATAAAGCACACAACTTTAACCTGTTCCGAGTGAATAATAAACATATCGAGGCAGAAATATATTTATCTTTTGGTGTGTTTTTTTTAACGGCCAAACTAATTAGACAATTAAAACAGAGTTCAGGAGAAATATCATTAAGACGACACACACCCTACAGGATCTTTGTAGCGAAAAGTAGTGAATCACCACACACTGATGGCATGTTGATAGTCAGGACCAAATGTACTGCCAATGTGAGGGAAGGACCTCTCTGAAACCAGCCTGGAGGAACAACATGCCCACCAACGGGTTCTGGGACGAAACCAGACCTTAGGGCTCCAAGTCACCACCTCCAAATGTATGCATCAAAACTCTTCACTGACAAAGCCTCAGAGGTGGCTGGAAAGGGCCAAGCCTGTCAAGTTAAACATACAGGGGCCAAGCCTGTCAGGATGAAGTCATACAGGGGCCAAGCCTGTCAAGTTGGACATACAGGGGCCAAGCCTGTCAAGTTGGACATACAGGGGCCAAGTGTGTCAGGATGAAGTCATACAGGGGGCCAAGCCTGTCAAGTTGGACATACAGGGGCCAAGCCTGTCAAGTTGGACATACAGGGGCCAAGCCTGTCAAGTTGGACATACAGAGGCCAAGCCTGTCAGGTGAAATTAATTCAGGGGACTCATTAATGCCAAATTTGACCTTGTGTCTGGGACAAGCTGCTACTCCCTGGGATACAGTCTTTACAAAATACAGACGCTCCATGTGAGCTTGGACATGAGGCCAGAAATGTGGCCAGATAAAACGAATGGAAAGTGTCTGCATGTTGTCAGTCCGATCTAACATGTAAATGCCAGAAAGAAGGCTCCTGATGGCCTGTACGCACGCTCTGACCCCACTCCTCTCCCGGAGTCGCCTCTTAACAGCACATCCTGGGGAAGCATCTTGTGATTATGTTGGTTTCAGCTGAGTTTTCTACCCTGTACTGCGATAAATACACAGCTTGCCAACCGAGTTCAGCTCTAGGCCTTGAAAGAAAATGCGCTGATATGGACTCAGACGGATTTCTGCTTGATTGACCATGAATCTTGTGCACTTCAAAGGTGCCAGACCTGCCTCTACCAAACTGCCTCTACCAACCTGCCTCTAACAACCTGCCTCTAACAACCTGCCTCTACCAACCTGCCTTTACCGGTCTCTACCAATCTGGAGAATTGTTTTGCCGAAAGGGAGAAACTGAAATTCTTAACCAAAAACGAATGTCACCTCAGGTGAGGCTGAAATGTGTTCCATTGAAATGACTGATGCAGGGGTTGTTAGTTATTGGATGGCAGTCAGTCACGTCTGTGACTGTTTTCAAGCCCTTGATACTTATGCTCTTATGTTACAATCAATGATCAGTTCAGTTAGACTCCCTGGTGCCTGTAAGGTGGTTGGAATGTTTCATACATGACCTTTCTACTGTTAACTCTGAAGGCTTTTCTTAATGTGTGTGTGCTTCGAATCCATGAGTTTCGGTATGTTTTCCATTCAACCATAAAAAAATCATTGGTACCAGCTTAATTTTCCTGTATGAACCAAGGTAACTAAAATAAATGAATACACAAAAAAAAAATGTGAACTGTCTGAAATGACCTAATCAGATTGTTGGCCTCAAATTATCATTACGCCATCTCTGAGCCCCCTGACAATATATTTGTTCTTCAAAACAGAAATAAATCCATATTGTTTTTTGTTGTGGTCAGTCACAAACAGGACTACATCCCAAGTGCTCACAGGCACATGCAAGACCAGCATGACCCAGATGGAACAAGTTTTGAATATTTGACTGTTTAAAATTGGACTGTAGGCAGATAGATCGTCTTAAACTTGAAATAGTATTATAATATAATATGCATTCAGACAGTCAAATCTAAATGTATTGGCAACCTTATAAAGATGAGCAAAGAACATTGGAATATGTAGTAGCTCATTAGTTATTTAAGGGGGGATACAATCTAATTGTTGCCCAAAACTATCGTCTCTCTGGTTTTCAATACTTTTCCCTCTCGAAGATGTCAAGGAGCCTTTTCTATCATCCTCTATGAGATCAGCAAACACATTGGAAAGGTTTAGAATCATTCCTCCATCAGTTGCACTTTTATCCATATCTAATTACAGTCTTGAGAGTTCACATTTGCACCCTTTTTGGTACCTGATCCTTAAGATCCTTTGGACTGCAAAATGTTCCTTCAGTGGTCAGTCAACTTATTATATTGGGTAATTCAAGTCTACTTGGGGTCATTGACTTACAGTGAATTCACTTGTAGAGAAGTTTCAGGCAAACATGTTATTTGCCAAAATATCGTGGTACTGTGTAAACTTCAAAATGCTTTGGACCGTAACAAGGCATCCAGGACCAGTGAAACCAGAGCCCTGGTGACAAGAACAATCCAACACAATGTGTTGCAGTACTGTGGGTATGTTTAATGCATTTTCTTCTCAGTGCGGTAGTGACTGCTGGTGTGCATGATCCAAACACTCTTCCTCCTGTTATCCAACCAGTGTAAATGCAGTGGTACTGGTGGAGTAGTTTAGTCAGGTTACTCTGGAGGATGCTGCTGCCTGAGCTCAGACAGTCAAGGTGGATGATCCCTGAAATCACGGCCGTCTGTCTCTCAGCCACAGACTATAACGCCCCCCCTCCCCCTCGTGGTCCAGCCTCACGACATAGCACCAACACGGACCAACCACCCAGGAAAACCCCCACCTTCAACCCAACCACGGTAGCATATGTAATGATGAAGAACACCACGAATACGGCCCTATTTTCTGCATTGGCCATGTTAACTTTAATGAGCCCCTTTTATGGAGTGATATGAATAATGTATACATTACTCTGCTATAAAGCCCGTGGTGCATTTGTCTTCAAAACGGACAGGAGACAAAAAGAGTGACGGACTGGTGGAAAATTTAAAGCCTGAGGCGAACAGAGAGAAAAGTTGAAGGTATTAACATTATGTGACGGCGTCTTTTTGCCAGTTCGAATATAGAGCAGGAATCATCAGGAGGAACATTTCCTTCCTCTCCTGAGAGTGTGTGTGTGTGTGTGTGTGTGTGAGTGTGTGTGTGTGTGTGTGAGTGTGTGTGCGTGTGTGGCATATGTGTAAAGATTTAACTAACCTGGTGGGGACCTGATTTTGCCTGACCTCATGAAAATGTTTTCAGGATTAGAGGTTGGGATTAAACTTGAAATAGGGCTTTAGGTTAAGGTTAGGGATACGGTGAAGGTTTTGGGAGTATGGTGAGGGTTTGGGTTAGGTTTAGGATTGGAATTAGAGAAAACTGGATTTAAAATGAAAATAATGTTTGAGCCTCCAAATATGTTTCTCAACAAAATAAGTGGTAAAAGCACAATGTAATTCCCACACAATAAGTTGTTAGAAATGTGTGCCAAATGACATTAACTTCCCATGTAAAATGGAAACAAGGGTAGGGATTTGTTGGACTAAAAACATTTATTGTCATGACCATTTCTTAGTATGAGCTGATCCTATCCAGAGAGAAGTGTCTGCATGACTCCCTCCTCTGATGGCTCCCTCTACCCCCCAACCCTATCTCAACCCTTTCTCAACCCTATCTCAACCCTATCTCAACCCACTGCTCATCCCACGCACTCCTGTCACACTGACCCACTGTGGTGCTTGGTGACTAAATTAGAAATCTCCTGCACGATAGCTAGAAACTCTGGCTGAAGCCGCCCATTCAGAAGATTGGTGGGCCTCCTATCTTCTGAGGGATCTCCTCTTGCTCCCCTGTTGAATAAGCAATGGGAGTGTTGGTCCCCGTGGCCTGTGCGACCTCCCCCGCCCCCACCCCGCCCCCACCCCGCACCGCTCCGCCCCCCCTCCACCTCCACAGAATGCTCCCCCCAGAAACCATCTCTCTCTCCTCTCTCGGTCAACAGGGCCTTACAAAGATGCACAGAAGAAGCCTCCTGGCTTAGTGAGCTGGTGATGGATGCATTTTCACAACCATTTCCGTTATCTGGGTGAAACAGGTCTCAGGCTCCTCTATTCTCTCAGGGCTTTACAGCTTTCTCTCTCTCCCGCTCGCCCCTTTCTCTTTGCCATTTTTTTTCTCAGGAAGGTCACTCATTAATGCTATTGAGTATTAATGGTGACCCCCAGGCCCCCGGCTTGAAAGCTGGGGTCTGACTGAGCGCTTGCCCCGGTCCCTCTTGCCCCAGGCTGATTGCTGGGCCCCGCTTTCCAAGGTCAAGGACTCAGTGACATAGGGGCCCCAAAACAATAGGAGACCCCTCCTAGTCCCTACCTCATCTCCAAAGATGCCCAACAACTCTTCAGATTGATTGGCTACGAAGAACATTACCTAGTCAATCAACTGTCTTTTTCCAATGGGAAAGCCATGAGAATGTATTGAACAAGGTGGATGGATCCTTTTATTTTTCTTTACATTTTTATCTGTGTTTGGTCGTGCACAAACTGTAAGTCACTCTCAGTAAGAGCATTGGCTAATGACTAAAGGAAATAATAAGTAAGGGAATGCAATTTTAGAAAAATGTTGAATTGAATAATTGACTGTACTTAAAAAATACATATTTTTCAGCTTAGTGACAAATCATTTATTTTATGTATATTCTCTGTTGAAGTCAGGAAAACAAGATGCAAATTATATGCAAAGCTGACAACAGGCCACCCTACTCTATCAAATGTGGCAAACAAGATTACTTTTCTTATTAATATACTTAGCCAATCACAATGAAATTACAATCAACCAATATCGCTGCTTAAAACTGAATCAAACGCAAACAGGGAATGTGGTGGAAACAAAAAGCCCCTTTGAGTTCTGCTGGTGCTGCAGTTTCTGTTTCGACTCCATCATTTTATCACAGCTCTGGAGTTTCACTGCAAGTAGTCTTGATGTATCACATATCCCTGTTTTTCCTGCATGGCTGTTTTGGGGCCTCTGGGTCAGACGGGGAAATAAAGCAGAACCCATTTTGAGACAGACAGGGTCTCGACCGCCTGAACCCAAGGCGATCCCCCCCAGCCATGGGTTGACGAGAAGCCACGTCCACCGTTCACGACAAAGGTGCAGTTTGTTCCCACCTTTGGGAGAGGGGGAATACCACACACAGGGTCATTTGGTGTTCCTTTGACCTTTTAAGCCCCAAATAGATGAAAGGGTTTTTTTCTACTACACCAGTCACAAGGAAGTCCCGGTTCAGGGCAGGACACTTGAATGAGATGGTGAGAGATTCAAAGCTCAGCAGAACGTTAATCAGAGAAAAGACATGTTTGTGTGGCTTGAATGCAGTCCTGTCCTCAATGTTAATGGTATTTAGAAATCCACAAAGTGCTTGTTATTTCCAGTGTTTCTATCTGAAGACAGGGGCTGATACTAATGCATCATAGATACAACATGATGAACACAAAGTATGTAATAATATGAAGAACTTGTAATATAGACTGCCTCAGTTACCAGGTAGTTCCTGTATTAATATCTTAGAAGACATATAGATATTATTATGAAGCTACATGGTAATATTGTGTTCGCAGTAGGAATTATTACCCAAGGAAAAGTACGATTATTGGATTTTGCAAGGATATACTGGTATTGCTATCGTATTTAAATAGTCTGATCAAACCGGCTTCAGTACGGCTGTTACCAGGGGAGCACATCAATGCAGTTGCATGTTATAAACACGGCAATTACAGGTGACCTTTTAAAATGCAATTACAAAACCAGTTGTGACATAGTAAAAAGGGAAGAAAATGTAATAACTTCAGGAGGTACATGTGCTATAAGAATTCAACTAGTAGATTGAGTTCCCAAATTTAGTTTGAGTCCCAAACAAAATACCATGTATTAAAATAGAAATACCTCTGTAAATACCTAATTAGTTATTACTGTTTAATAACTATAGAAAATAGGGGAAATCTAATAAATAGCATTCCCTTATATTTGCCTACTAATGTTTGTGGCCACACTCATTAAACCATACTTCTAACCAGAGTCCATTACTGTATGGGTTGTTAGAAGGCTCAAGGAGAGACATGTTGCTGCCATCTTAAATCCTGAATGTTTCAGTCAAAAGCCAATATCACAAGCTATTGCTTAAAACAGCAAACTAGTCTTAGAAAAACATATATCTTTCAAGATGCAAGGGCAGAAGAGAATACATTGGCACCAGCAGCCTTTGCCATTTACAAGACATTCTATCAAATCTCACAAACACTGCTTAGTATTTAAAGCTGCAATCACGCAGCCTCTGGGTTTGAGCAGGGTAAAGCAATTCAAGGGTCATTGTTTTATGACAAATGAAGGGGAGATGTAAAACTACAACATTCCTCTTGAGCACAGGGTGAGGTTTGTCCACTTAGTGTATCCATATAAGTGGATTATGGATGCCTTTTCCTTGGATGCTCTACACTAAGATTTCCTCAACAATTCATCTTTCATCAGCTAATCAACTTACCCTTGTAGACTGGTGAAATCACAAGCACAATGACGACCCGCTCATATATGCCCTTGGTCGTCTCACGGAGGACACTGAGGTGGTGGTCTCATGGAGGACACTGAGGTGGTGGTCTCATGGAGGACACTGAGGTGGTGGTCTCATGGAGGACACTGAGGTGGTGGTCTCATGGAGGACACTGAGGTGGTGGTCTCATGGAGGACATTCAGGTGGTGTGTCATGGAGGACATTCAGGTGGTGTGTCGTGGAGGACATTCAGGTGGTGGGCTCACAGAGGACACTGAAGTAGTGGTCTGAGAAGCAGGATTTGATTAAATTAAGATTTTGTTTGTTTGGAAATGTAGGGTTCCCAAATATACAGCTAAAGAACATTGTCCAGATAGACAGACAGCCAAAGGAGGCTATACAGACAGACACACAGCCAAAAGAGGCTATACAGACAGACACACAGCCAAAGGAGGCTATACAGACAGACACACAGCCAAAAGAGGCTATACAGACAGACACACAGCCAAAGGAGGCTATACAGACAGACACACAGCCAAAAGAGGCTATACAGACAGACAGACAGCCAAATGAGGCTATACAGACAGACACACAGCCAAAGGAGCCTATACAGACAGACACACAGCCAAAAGAGGCTATACAGACAGACAGACAGCCAAATGAGGCTATACAGACAGACACACAGCCAAAGGAGGCTATACAGACAGACAGACAGCCAGGCAACCAGATGGAGGTTGAGGTTAGTGGTCCAGTCACAGCAGGTGGTCTCGCACTGTAGGCCAACAGTCCAGCTGTTTGAGCCTCCCAAATCAAACCGTGCTGATGTCACTGGTAATTCCTCTGAGGCCCCTGATCTGGCTTTAATCCCGTTTGGACACCAACTTGGATCAGACGGAAAGAGGAACACGGGTCATGCATCAGTCCCGGTCCGCATGGCTGACATCTGTATGCTGCTCACAGCCAAAGACTGAGAGAAACGCGGCCCTGATCCGAAAGGAATTATAGCAAACTTCAACAGACTCCCGAAACCCACTTCTGTCCCCATTGAAAAGCAGATTTAAAGGTTACGAGACGAAAAGCCTGTGAAACTAGTAATATGTTGCATGGACATATTTTACCTGTAGGGAGAAGGAATGTCTTACATGATGGACTATCCCTGGTTTTGGGAAACAAAAATGTCACACACCTAGAAGATCCAGAGGAGAAATGTCCATCGTTTTTCTTAAAAACATTGAAAATGTGTAGTTAGTGATTTTGTAGGAAGGCCTGACATAGTTGCCTAAGGTCTGGAAGGCCTGATATAGTTGCTTAAGGTATATAAGGCCTGACATAGTTGCCTAGGGTCTGGAAGGCCTGACATAGTTGCCTAAGGTCTGGAAGGCCTGACATAGTTGCCTAAGGTCTGTAAGGCCTGATATAGTTGCCTAAGGTCTGGAAGGCCTGACATAGTTGCCTAAGGTCTGGAAGGCCTGACATAGTTGCCTTAGATCTGGAAGGCCTGACATAGTTGCCTAAGGTCTGGAAGGCCTGACATAGTTGCCTAAGGTCTGGAAGGCCTGACATAGTTGCCTAAGGTCTGGTTGGCCTGACATAGTTGCCTAAGGTCTGGTTGGCCTGACATAGTTGCCTAAGATCTGGAAGGCCTGACATAGTTGCCTAAGGTATGGTTGGCCTGACATAGTTGTCTAAGGTCTGGAAGGCCTGACATAGTTGCCTAAGGTCTGGGTGGCCTGACATAGTTGCTTAAGGTCTGGAAGGCCTGACATATTGGCCTAAGGTCTGGATGGCCTGACATAGTTGCCTAAGGTCTGGATGGCCTGACATAGTGGCCTAAGGTCTGGAAGTCCTGACATAGTTGCCTAAGGTCTGGAAGGCCTGACATAGCTGCCTAAGGTCTGGAAGGCCTGACATAGTTGCCTAAGGTCTGGAAGGCCTGACATAGTGGCCTAATAAATTATGATCAATCTGTGCACAGTGTCTGGGGGGGACCATTCCCAAATGCCCCAACCAGCATCAACATCAAATATGCCTTTCATGGCCCTTTTATCGTTATTGTGTGTCCTTTCCATCCAGATCACGCCTGCATGCCCTCTGACACATTGTCAAGCTCCCAGTGTCAATACCACGGCTGACCTGCACGTCTGGTGGTTTGGTTCATCAAATTAGAGGTAGTGAACTGAAGTCAACCCCATGACCTTTACTCCTTGCCACATCTGCAGCCCCCAAGCAAGGAACCCAAGATCTGTGGAGATGGACATGGTAAAGCTATCCCCCAAAGTAAGGTCAGTCATGTTTAGAACAGGGCCCGTCTATGGTATGGTGCCCTCAAAATGTTTTGGGACATAAAGTCAGATATTTTATTTTTGCCGTACTCTCAAGGCATATGAAAATCAGATTAATATGCGGTAAACATACAGAAAGTCCTCCTTTATGTCTGTCTCTTTCAACACATTTTACCAACTAGGAATGACAGCACTGTCAGCTGCCCCATTTCATGTTAGTAATTTGTCTGTGAGCAGAACCAGCCCTCAGACACGTGAAGTAGTACCAATTCATCTTATTGTAAAAGGGATACAGCAGATTGGCAGCTGTACATAGATTGGTTTTCTATGATTGAGTAAATGCACGTTATCCCAAATACCAAGGCTGCACATCTCTCTGGGCATGTTGGAAAAGAGATTTCCGCAGTCCACCCGGGAAAGTCAGAATACATTGAGTGTTTATGGACCACGAGTAGCATGGCAGTGAGGGAGTCCATGGTTGCTAATGACTGCACAAAGTGTATAATTTCCCCTGTTTTGACCAGGGACATCCAAAAGAGCATGTTGACCAGGGATGTCCACGAGAACATGTTGACCAGGGATGTCCACAAGAGCATGTTGGCCAGGGACGTCCACGAGAGCATGTTGGCCAGGGATGTCCACAAGAGCATGTTGGCCAGGGACGTCCACGAGAGCATGTTGGCCAGGGATGTCCACAAGAGCATGTTGACCAGGGACGTCCACAAGAGCATGTTGGCCAGGGACATCCACGAGAGCAAGTTGACCAGGGACGTCCATGAGAGCACGTTGACCAGGGACGTCTACGAGACCATGTTGACCAGGGATGTCCACGAGAGCATGTTGACCAGGGACGTCCACGAGAACTCGTTGGCCAGGGACATCCACGAGAGCTCGTTGACCAGGAACGTCCACGAGAGCATGTTTGCCAATAATGTTGTGCCCCCTGTCTCTTCATTTTGTAAGGTTGAATCCTGCCTCATCCACAAAGATGAACTCATGCAATCACTGGCATCAAGCTGGAGTTTTGCTTCTATGAGATTGAATTACATTACATTTCAATACAGCCAATCCAGTATTGTTACAGTAAGCCAAGAAAACTATTTCCCAACATGTTAGTTATCAGATGCCTACACAGTGCAATAACTGATATTTACACTCAAATTATGGGATACATGTAAACACATACCTGGACATATTGGAAATGCGTCTCTTTCACTCTTTCAAATGGAACCCAGTATACTAGTTTCATGTGCATATAGCTACACTGAAGGAAACTATCAGTGGTTGAAATGCTGACACTCTACTTTGGAAAATGTCATTGTCTTGAATAATTCCTGCCTGGATTTCTGAGGCGTTAGATGAGGTTTTCCCCAAACATTTTCACAATGGTGTTGACTTGGACCTCGGAAAAGAAATTGGTCAACCACCTAGCTGCTTGTCTTTCAGCACTGCAAACCAACAACAGTGTTTGACATTGACACACATTACTGACAATGCTATTGTGTTGTCTGCTTCTGCTACTGTAATGCATACAGTTTCAAGATACATATATTACAGAAAAGTACAACTTCATTGTATGGTAGCTGTTTTCATCCCTGAATGTCCGGACAATCAATGCAACACTGAAACGGCTCAAGTCTGGTTGTACTCTCAGCCCAGCTTATTGCATTGCCATACTGTGTACAGCTACATGGTCCACTACAGTAGCACAGATCTCAGATTGTTGTTGTCCTTCCTCTCCCTCTTCCTTGTCCATCTCTGATGTTTGCATACATGATTCCATAACACAGGTGAGCTTACCTGTAGCCTTTTTCATTCATTCCAATCTACTGATTGCCTGTTGAGTATTTTTGGTCATTTGTGCTAACATTTGGACTGTCCGAGGAGTGAATGGATCAGAGAAATGTGTCAAAAAGGGGGAATAGTGTTTAGAGATGGGGGTACAGGGTCTTTCCGCTGGGAATTGGCCAAATGGTTTTGTGAGGATGGCTTAAGTACCAATCTTCGTGTATAAGCAATCGAGAAAAACTGTAAATACAGGGCATGCATGCTTAGCATCACTACGGTAGTTAAAAAATACCCTGTAGGTTTCCATTTGTATTTAGCACATGAGTTCATCTGAAATGATGGCCGTTTGTTTCAGAAACCAAGCCACTTAGTGTTTTATGCAGCAACAGAATCCCATTTAAATGCATGTTCATTCCCAGCAGTTTAGAAATGACAGCTCACGGGATGGTGACCATCTGATTGCAATGATGGCTTAAAAAATGACAGCTTATGTTCATCACCCATAGTTGTGTTGACTTGTCAATGTGTCCACCTGCCGGGCATAGGGCAGCCAGTGTTCCCCCTGGTGGACCATGGTGTACAAAAATCTTTCCTAAATGTAGAACTAGTGGAGAGCCTGACATACAGCTACAATTATGCTGCATCCTGAAATTAATACAGTTTGAGAAATCAAACTGCCTATTAGCTGTTTAAAAGCCTGTATAAATATGAGCCATTCACATTTGCTGAAATGGGTATGAACCCAAAATCTCCAGGTGGAGAGAAAATCCTCCTGCGTGTATTTGATCAGCGAGTAACACCATGAAGAAAAGACAACGTGATGAACTTTAATTCAAACTTGTCAAACTTTTCTATACATTCTTGGGCAGAATAAATTCATTAAAATGTAAGCGTGTGGTAGAAGACTCCTCTGTTGAATCCTTCAAAGGCCGGTTCTGCAGTGGAGGAGGACAGATATTGATCGGATTCCTCAGTGATTCCGGTATTGATATCCACATGATTCGGGATGCACTTTTATGTCTTTCACTTTGAAGACCTCCATGTTTCCAGGGGAGTGTAATATTTTCACGAACACCTGTTTAATGTTTGAAACACACATTTCTTCCAGGTTTTTGACTGAATTTGACGGTCCAATTCACCATTAAACTCATACGAGACACATTACTGTATTTCTCTCTGTAATCCAAGTGGTGACTGAGGCCAGACGCTGGGCATGTCTCTGAGTCCTCCATGGAAGTCCAGGTACAGTGACAGGTGAGGCCACGCCCTGAGTGTAGATTGCAGATTGCAGCAGCGCTGATTGATCTGTTCCCATGAAAGATCCATAAGGAAGGACACACTCAGTGGTGTAAAACACCATAGGATTCTTGCAGGCAGTGTTTTATAGTTGACTGGCTGAGCAGCCCAGGTGCAACTTTTTGGCCAGCAACATTTATTGAGTCAGTATTGCTTCATCTGGAGATCTGTTTAATGACCCAAATGCAATGAAACACGGGTTCAGCCTTCAAACTGAAACTGAGTCCAAAACAAGATGTTATACAGTCATACTGTATCCTATATTCTCAATATTACGGGCAGCTGGCAGAGTATAATTGTATGTTTGTCTTGCCTCCCGAGAAAATTCCATTCCTCCCATATGTGGCAATAAAGTGTACTTTTAGAAATGTCCAAATGAACAGATAAATCTAGTCTGCAGCTGCAAGGGAATAGTTAGCAAAATATTCTAAAACCTGGATGTTGGCAACAAACTGTGCAACAAAGTAAAATGGTTTATTTACAGGAAGGAGTTTATTTAGCAGTCCTGTAGTTCCCAGACCAGTTGTATGAGCCCAGAGGACGGGGGTGACTGTAGCAGTCCTGTAGTTCCCAGACCAGTTGTATGAGCCCAGAGGACGGGGGTGACTGTAGCAGTCCTGTAGTTCCCAGACCAGTTGTATGAGCCCAGAGGAAGGGGGTGACTGTAGCAGTCCTGTAGTTCCCAGACCAGTTGTATGAGCCCAGAGGATGGGGGTGACTGTAGCAGTCCTGTAGTTCCCAGACCAGTTGTATGAGCCCAGAGGACGGGGGTGACTGTAGCAGTCCTGTAGTTCCCAGACCAGTTGTATGAGCCCAGAGGACGGGGGTGACTGTAGCAGTCCTGTAGTTCCCAGACCAGGTTAAACATGGGGAGAAAAATGCAGTCCGGTGGTTTTTTTGAGCTCCTTGGAAAGCTTTATGTTTGGGGACATATGAGGCCAGTCCCTACAGGGTGCGCAGATATGGGTAGTGTTGACCATGGAAAAATGTATGAAGATCTGCATGTGGATGGGAGGTTTACATTTATCCAAGCTCAAATCCTCTGTCAGTTTACAAAAAACATTACAGCTAATCCTTCAAACTGATCTCTACCAATTCTCCCCTCATTCTCCAAAAGGGAACCAAAACACATTACCAACCCAGAGTAATAGACGTCTGAACATGAGGTATAATCAACGGCATTACTATGACACCCAGGTGTCCTGTCACGTCATGAATTCAAACTACACACCTCAAATAAAATACAAAATAAATGAAAAAGATAAAATATAATTGACATTGAGTGTCGCTGAGGCTCTTTTCTCAACAAAATGAAACGTTTTAACAACAGCCTTTCTCCTCAGGTTGTTTATGTGGCCCATTCTGTAACTGCATTGCTGCTTTCGTTGCCTCCACCTTTCCGATTCATTCCTACAGGTCTAGATGTGGTCCAGTGGATTACAGGCAAGGCTCAAGCCTTTCACTGCTGTAGGGAACCGGCACATCACTGATGGAGCTAATGTAACAGTGGGTAAAGATACCGGCCCATAACCTGGTTGGCCCAATGGCCCTTTTTTATTCCTTCTTACATTTTATTAATTTTGCAGATGGTCTTAACCAAAGCAACTTGACGTTCCGTCATAAGATGCATTCATTTGTAGATCGCCAGGTGAGACAACCTCACGGCCCAGTTATAGTGAGTAACTATCAGCAAAGTGGGAACTGGGAAGAAAATAATGACTTGTTTAAGGATAACTGACCGTGAATGCCACAGCTGAAACATTTTTCAACTCATTCGCCAAAAACAATCGCATTAAAAACCCAACTGTTCTGGTAATGGATGATGCCTGTTATATCTGCTCGCAATTCTTTTCAGATCAGATGAGAGATGGGGTGAAATGGCTCCAGATCACTGCGATGGCATCACATCTCAGTACTTCAGACCGACAGACAGACAGACCAACTGACAGACAGACCAACAAACAGACGGACAGACAGCGTGCAATTACCAGAAGCTCACTCTGAAGGATCAACTTCACTTCAAAGAGGCAGTGACAGGCACAGAGCACCCTGCTCCACTGCTCTACACAGCCAGCGTGGAGTGTTGTAAGTGTGGGTAAACACGAAGAGATCACAAGCCTTTTAATAGCAGCCAGATCTGAAGAGGTCCCCACCTTGTGCCTGCCTGCCTTTTAGATGCTCAGACATGCCTCAAGGAAAGCAGAGACAGGATGATCCTTTCAGGTTTACCATGCAATTGAATTCACTCTTCCTGTTTTTCTCTCGTGTGTCTCTCCGTCTCTGTCTTTTTATTTAGAGGGGTTGAGACTGGAAAGAAGGAAAGCGGATTACATTTGCTTTTTCAATGCGTAAAACTGGCAGTTTCGACACACTCAAAGACAAGAAACTTTCCCAAATTACACCTACAGTCTGTCGTTTACATTTATAACACATTTATTTTGTACAGCCTGATAGGGCACAATACAGCTGCTGTATGAGACATTATTAAATGAACTGTTTAAGTACAGCAGCTTTTCTTTGTGGAGTATACTGGATTTATGCACAAACTAAATGCATTAAACTCCTATAATCTGTTATCACAGGATCAAATGACGAGGATAGCAATGATTCCGGAGGAAATTACCTGGTCCATTGCCAAACAGGATTAGCTTTTGGAAAGCTAAAATCTAAACACAGACTGCAATACTTTACGGATATCGATGTCTGCAGCTCCACACAGAGATATAATGGGCTTTTCTGTTGGACATAATACTGCCAGCATTGCGTTAAACACAAAGAAAACAGAGTTTGTCTCTAAGTCTCTCAGAACCAACATGCATCAACCTGGGGAGTCCTCCAAGAATCTTCAATCTAGTCCTGTTCCTTTTATTCAATACATTAACCATGAAGCCTGTAATCCGATAGGCCTCACTTGGCATGGATGATGTCCACAATCTGAATCAAATTCTGAGGGGAAAGACATAAATTGTAAAGGATGTAATCAATAGGCAATCCAACTTCTACACATCAAAAGTGTTTATTGGCTATCCTTGTAGGGGTTGGACCTTTTAGATGTGGTTGAAACTTTTTGTTCTAGGTAAACCCTTTTGGATTCTGTGTAGAGAATCCAAAATAATTCTACCTGAAATTTTAAAGGGTTTTTCCTGGAACCTAAAAAAGATTCTCCCGGATGGATATTTCTGTCTACTGGGCGCATTTGCAGTTAATGTGTGGCTAAGATGTTGCATGACGTCCTCTAATTTAGATACTGTACATTCTAATGAAATCATCTGGAAGGGTGACATCTGTTGGCTGGCCACTGCAATTACAGCTATTTTAAGGAACATTATGTCTGTGCAGAGAAAACTACATCACACTACATTACACTGAGGACAGGATTGTGTTCTGACTGCAATTGATGGAAATCTACATGGAAAAATATCAGTTATAATTTGAACTAAAATGCATTCATAAGAAGCATTCAGAGGACATAAAGTAATAGTTAGCTTAGGTGTCATTGTTCACATGCTAAACCTTTTTTTTGTAGTAATTTCACCCCCCCCCAGCAGTGTCATTTCACCCCCCCAGCAGTGAGTCCTTTCACCCTGCCCCCCAGCAGTGAGTCATTTCAACCTTCCCCCTAGCAGTGAGTCATTTCACCCTGCCCCCCAGCAGTGAGTCATTTCACCCTTCCCCCCAGCAGTGAGTCATTTCACCCTGCCCCCCAGGAGTGAGTCATTTCAACATTCCCCCTAGCAGTGAGTCATTTCACCTTTCCCCCCAGCAGTGAGTCCTTTCACCCTGCCCCCCAGCAGTGAGTCCTTTCACCCTGCCCCCCAGCAGTGAGTCATTTCACCCTTCCCCCCAACATTGAGTCATTTCACCCCCCCCCAGCAGTGAGTGACCCTGAGTATTAAGTAGTTCTCCATTTTGACTCCTACCCACCAGATGTTACATTTCTCCTGTGATTTATCACCAGGCTGAGATAAGGGTGAACAAATTGTCATCACAGTTATTAGTGCAACCGGCAGGCTTATCTGCACCAGGTCACACAACACAGAGTTAGGTTCAAAACCGGACTGGACGAGGGAAGTGGAGGAGGGGGTGAGGGAAAGGGATGAGTACGCAACGAGTTTGAGTTTTACCTCAAAGAGGTCCGCACATAAACACGCCAAGCTCTCTTTCCTCCTACATAAAACTCTTTCTTCCACACACACACACACACACACAACCCTGAGCTCTGACCTGCAGGAATGTCGATTCTCTGCAGAGGGCGATTAGCCAGACGTCCTGTTAGCTCCACTACAGCACCTCGTAGTGATAAAGCCCAGTCAATGTTTGCTGTCGCGCGTTATCTCCCCCCCTCCCCTTTACAGCGATTTAGGCTGCCATTTGTTTCCCAAGGAGGCTGTTTACACAACGGTCAGCGATCATACAGGGGGGGCTGGGGAGTGGACCAGCAGACATTTCAAATATAAATCGCAACTTTACTACGTTGTTATCGGTATCCCAGGACCCCTTTTTTGTTTTCCTCTTTCGATTTGGCCCCGGCCTTTTGCGTTCATTATCCCAGGGTGGATGATAAGAAACACTGCAGGGTTGGACACCAGCTGGCAGGATTTCCATGGGAGGGGAAGGAACACTTATCTTATGTGATGTTGGTGGTGTTGGTGGTGGTGATAAACGGGAATATTCCTCAACAAGATCAATAGTTGTTATTCAGGGTCCTACTCATGCCGACGAATGCCACAACTCTGTCCCACGACTCCAGCCGTGTATTGATTTCAATTTATTTTTTACTTAGTGATGGATATAGGACATGCCAGGAAAAGTGGCATCGGTCAAATAATTACCAACATCTATTCATTAATTGGAAGGCAAAAGAGATAGAACACTCAATATTCATTAGGTGTTGCAGTGACTTTGCAAATCAGCCAGTAAACACAAAGGCTAAAAAAATATTCCATCCAATCAGTGGTCACCTGGTCTGTGGTGTATTATCCCCTAACAAAACAAAATACCATATTCACACCCAATTTAATGATATCTAGTCAACTGGTATTTCTTATTGAACCAATTACCAACCTCCTCGGGAGAGTCAAAAATCAAGACCTGCATACTCCGAGACCGAACCAGCCAAGCTGTCCTGCCTCTTCCCACACTGCTCGCTCAACCAGGAAGTTAGCCTAGATGCATGCACATGAAGTAGAACACTTGCTAGAGCGCAGTTAGACATGGATTGCAAATCATTGACATTGTCTATTCTATTCATTCACATTCTATGTGTTTATGCTTCTAATATGAAGTGGGCTGTGACATAATGCAACACACTGACAATAAATGTTACTGGCTGCTGCAGTTATTCAGAACATTGTGTGAATAACATTTTCATAAAGAATGTGTTCGTGTTTCAAGATTTCATGACAAGAGGATTTACAGTTTTTTTAATTGAGTTCATTTTGTTTTCTGTGTGTTTTTATCTTCGATAATTGACCTTGTAGTTGTTCTGTACTCTGAATCATGTAACATCTCTTGGCCAATCCTACCTGGTGAAATAAACAATAAATGAAAAAAGGAAGGCAGGCATGTGCTCCATATTGCTTCATGAATATATCATGAAAACCTTGTAGCCTGAAATAAATCGCTTGATTGACTCACTGAGTGTAAATTCAAGGGTTCTCTGCACTCACGTCCTCCACCAGGGAGCGGATTCAGGACTCCTGAAGCTCGTGGTTATTGAACACAATCACAAAGCAACTAATTATCCCACATCCAAGTTACTGCGGGGCTCTGCCCTTTGAGAAGCACATCAGACTAGCTGACTATGAGCTGAATAATCACTAGTGTTTCCAATATGCTGCTGTTTGCGTTAAGTGCTGACAACTCAGAGTGGTGGGCGGGACATTGGCTTTCCCATTTTTAACAATGGCTATGCATTATTGGCTTGACCTTCCCTTTGAAAGTTACAATGTAAAGTGATCCGAGGTTTTTACTTTTGTTGCGGCTCTCGGCGTTTAACAAATAGGCTTTTCTCAGAGAGGTTTATTTAATGACAATATTTGGCAGAGCTATAGTTATTTTAGTATTTATGTGGGCTAAAATTGAGGCAGCCTAGTGCAAAGACTCTACTTAACAGATAAGTTACCTCTGCCCTCCATCACAGTGTTGTGACGTCTGACCTCCATCACGGTCTTGTAACCTTCTCTGACCTCCATCACAGTGTTGTGACCTTCTCTGCCCTCCATCACAGTGTTGTCATCTTCTCTGCCCTCCATCACTGTGTTGTGACCTTCTCTGCCCTTCATCACAGTGTTGTGATCTTCTTTGCCCTCCATCACAGTGCTGTGACCTTCTCTGCCCTCCATCACGGTGTTGTGACCTTCTCTGCCCTCCATTACGGTGTTGTGACCTTCTCTGCCATCCATCACAGTGTTGTGACCTTCTCTGCACTCCATGACAGTGTTGTGACCTTCTCTGCCCTCCATCACAGTGTTCTGACCTTCTCTGTCCTAAATCAAAGTGTTACGTCATTCTATCAGTATCCTAGATAAGGTTTTAACTCATGTTCTGGTGAAATTCCCTCTACCTGGGTTGGTGTCTGAAGGCCCATGGTGTCATGTTTCATGGTTACCCATTCTTCTGACCCAGCCTGGAGGTAGCATCATTAGCTTTATGAATTATAACTGCTGTGGCAAGGGAAAGTAGTGACAGGTTGGAGTGAAGAAATTCAAGAGGCACCTTTGGCGTTATGCAATCCTATCACGACTTGTGTAACAGATTAGGGAAGATAGTTTGTAGAGGTTTTGAAAGCAGGGCCATTGTTGCGATTTCATGTATCCCAGTTTTTAACAGAACGTTAAATGAACGTGGCCGTATAATGATGCTATCTCCAGGCTGGGGGGGAAATACAGAACAGCTTATGGTGAAATATGAAACCATGGACCTTCACATACTACCTCAGGTTAGGGACATTTCCCTCAAACATGATGAGGTCGAACTACCCCTTGAAGACCAAGGTCGCGGTTAGATTGTGGTGATAACAGTACGCTATATTCAGCAAAGACACACAAGAAAGACAACTTTTTTGCAGAAACATAAAACTGTCACATTGTAGTCAGTCGACTCAAGCCCCACACGCTTCCAATCGCTTCTAGAACATTGCTGGAGTAAAGAGCCAGAGAGCCAAGATTCTTCTCTCCACAGAGAGCAATCACCACTTCCTTAACTTGACACGGGCTGAATGTTGCAGTAAATGGATCTGTGATGAGAGAGAGACCAGGCCATACATTGATTCCCATGGCTGTCCACTGGTACTGCTATCGGGCTGTTCACATCAATTTCTTGCCTTCCTGACTGATGCAGTTTGCAGAGACCCTTTTTATTAACTAAGGAGTGAGTAGAAGACTCTGGAGAGAAAAAGAAGACATTTAATTCATTCTAAACTCATCCAAACAATAACAAAATCTACAAAAATGGACTAAAGTAAAGTTAAAAAGAATTTTGTGTGGCATGTATGGACATTTGCTGCCTAAATGAGACTGTGGAATTCAGGGAAGCACAGCTAATGAGACTGTGGAACTCAGGGAAACACGGCTCATGAGACTGTGGAACTCAGGGAAACACGACTCATGAGACTGTGGAACTCAGGGAAACAGGTCATGAGACTGTGGAACTCAGGGTCATGAGACTGTGGAACTCAGGGTCATGAGACTGTGGAACTCAGGGAAACACGGCTCATGAGACTGTGGAACTCAGGGAAACAGGTCATGAGACTGCGTTGGGAAGCATTTAAACTAATCTCAGGAAATATCTGTGCATAGCCTCTCTGCAAAGAAATAATATTTAGTGGCAAATATAAAATAAACAAATATGAACCAAACTTGAAAAATACAAAGAAATTGTGTGGAGCACTGTTTTTGAGAAAATCTTTGGACAAATCTTTGCACTCACTGAAAAATTATTTTATAGAATACCAAAATCAGTACAGTCGCAAAAACACATTAAAAAGACATGAAAGGACACCCTGCAAGAGAACATTGCTGAGATTTATTATTGAGAAAGAAAAAAAATGATAGTATATTAAAGGTTCTGAGAAGAACCTTACTTTACCTTACCCAGAATGTCTTCCAATGAGAGTTCTGCAGAACATACCAGTTCAGGGTGGAGCCCAAGCTAAAGTTACATTTAATTTCAAGGTAATTACTTTCTTCTAAAGAAAGCAAAATCCGTACAAATAGTTTTGTGAAACCTACGGTGACAAAATGTCAGATGTAGCAAGAACACATTTTCCACACACAGCATGAAAGCACCATTGGAAATGAGAGGCAAATCACAACACACGGCAGGAGCTACACCAAAAACTGCACTTGGTCCAATTCCTAAAGCCTCTCCCCCTCTCACCTCCATCCATAAAGTCCGAACTGGGAGGCGACCCAAACACATCACCAGCATCAATGTTTGGCTGACACACTGGGGAGGCTCGCTCCAGTCAGTGGGGTGAAGGCTAGCCAATCTCTCCCTTGCTCTCTTCTGACTTTCCCCCCAAATCTTCTCTTACACCCAGACCCTCCTCTATTCATCCCTCAATACGAAAGTCTCCGTAATCAGGTGCCTGAAAAGCAGCCAGTGTTTGGGGGATGAATGTATGGCCTTATTACAGTGGAGAGAAAGAAACACAGGGAGAGAGAAGTGAAGAGAGGAATCGGGCAGGTGCAAGCTGCATACAAACAAGGTGCAGAGTGAGGAGAGGGGGCGGGCCCTGTGTGAGGCGAGGAGGTCCTGGGGCCCTGTGTGAGGCGAGGAGTTCGGGGGCCCTGTGTGAGGAGAGGGGGCGGGCCCTGTGTGAGGCGAGGGGGTCCTGGGGCCCTGTGTGAGGCGAGGGGGTCCTGGGGCCCTGTGTGAGGCGAGGGGGTCCTGGGGCCCTGTGTGAGGCGAGGGGGTCCTGGGGCCCTGTGTGAGGCGAGGGGGACGGGCCCTGTGTGAGGCGAGGGGGTCGGGGGCCCTGTGTGAGGCGAGGGGGTCGGGGGCCTTGTGTGAGGCGAGGGGAACATCTGTGCTTATTACGGAAGCACACAAAAGACTGGGAAGGGGGAAGGACTCCAGCTTTTCCAGCATGAGCTGGGCCTCACCAAACTCCACAGGCTGAACTGCAAGCCCCTATTTGAGGTTTTCAGTGCCACTTGCCATTAGCATTTGAAAACCCTGGGCCATGAGTGCTCCTTGCAGGGAAACTCTCAGGGTTTGAAGAAGCATCTTGAAGGTTGGAATAGGAGAAGCCTAGCCAGGCAGCAAAACCCAGCGGCAGCATCTTAATGTACTGTATTTCTGTAGTATCGCTATAATCTATAATCAAATGGTATTAGGTATTCTGTTGGTCCAGCGTGGTTTTGTTCTGTTTGGTTCTGTGTGACTCCTTGTTAAAACACCTCAACTAGTGTTGACCGTAACAAGGATTGTGTTCACTGGACTGTGTTCTGTTTAGTGGTGAAGACCTTGGTGTTAATTATTTAAATGCCACAGATGAATGTACAGCCCTGGAAAGAAATTAAGAGACCACTGCACCTTTTTCTTTCCTTTCCAAAAATGGGGTGACGACTGCAAATTGAACGCTTCTGTTACTCATTTAAAACTACATTTTCAACTTTTTTGGGAAGCAAAGAGAAAGGTGCAGTGGTCTAAAATAAATTCCAGAGCTGTGTGTGTTGACTTAAATATTCCACTTGATTTCAAGAAAATAAGAGCCTTGCTGGAGTGAATTATGGGTGATAAATTAGTGGCTGAGTTATTAGTTTTGGCATCATTGAGGTCTGTCTGACTTAATCAGTCTTGCTCGGAAACAGGTACCATTTGGAGAGTAGTGGGGGGATGGTGATCACCACAAACGAGGGAAAAGCTGTATGAAACCAACATTTACCACGATGCAACAGGAAGAAGAAAAACTGCATCTCAGATGCAACACCTTGGATGGAATGCATGAAGCGTAATAAGTGGATCAAAACAAAATGTTGTCAGGAATACTAATCTTGTCTTTATGGACTTGCAAGCATGAAAATAGAGAAATAGAATCCACAAAAATCTCTTAGCCCAAATTGAAAAACGATAGAATCAGTATTTGATATAATGTGGGGCCACAATAAAACACACAACAAACAGGTGCAAAGAGGTCGAATGCCCACTACAGACCTGCAGTGTAATTATCTGCTAACCTGTCTGCTAGTATGGAATGCCACAGCTGCCTTGGTCCTGGATCCACATCTAACGTCAATTAGAAAACTGTCCCCCCATTTGTTTCAGGAGGCCAGTGCCCAATCACTCCCTCTGTTAGAATGGGGTACTCAGGGTGTGAAAGGAAAGAGAACCCCATCTAACCCACAGCAGTTCCTGACAGATCTGTGAGGTGGCTGACCTGTTCTAGTCACAAAAACTAGAAGGGGAAAATGTTATGCAAGTTCCTCCTCCAAATCCTCATGAAATAATCTGAAAAGGGGTCCTATTTCCGCCTGGCTTTACCCCTGCTGAGAGAAATCATCTCAGAATGAGGTGATGAGAAGCACCAGCGGAGCCACTAAAACCACTGACCCCTTTTCTCTTACATAAGTACATTTTCCTGATCTTGAGCCAGATGGGTGAAGACATAACAATGCATTATGCAGATGGAATTTCCTCTTGTCTGATGAAATCCTGCATTGGAGAACCTTACTGCAGGATGGTTCAGGGTTCTGGAAGTGGCCGTGTTGATACCAGCACATCAATACCAGGCTCAGACATTTCTTCTAACTCTGCGAGCAGCATTTAAATCCTCACAAAACTGGTATGTTGGACTGAGCGGAACGTAATCTAGATGATGAATATCTTCAGATTGAATTGATTTACGTTAATGTGCCAAGAGCTAGGGAGGATAGAGTAGAATAACAAAAAGTTTAGCATAATAAAATCACTATAATTTGTTATAATGTTCACTGTAATGCTTTGTTCACCATATTACAGTGGAATTTGTAAATTTGAAGTAACATTTCAGTCTGTATGTAAAGACATTCTACATATGAATGACAGATATGAATACACTGCAATAGAGAGGCATGCAATGTTCAAGGTCATGGTATCTAATTGTCAACTTGGCCTGAGCTTGAATCTCACCCTGAATTCCCTGATGAGACCAAGAATAGCAGAAATAAGGAAATTGCTACACTTGAAGTCAGCATATTTCCTAATTTACTGAAGATAAAGCAAAAAGGGGGCCACACAGTTCAAGTATTGTAACAGAAAGCCAATAGAATCCAAATAGGGTGGCATGCATATTGACAAAACAGTCTGCATCAGCTCACTGACCACAGAGAGCAGCTGAGCACCATGTTCAGCATCAGAGAGAAAAATATCGTTTTTGTGTGTGAACCACATAGACGTAGGAATCAGCCTCCTACAAAGATAGTAAAACCTGGAAAATTGGATCCTGCTAGGTTTTTGGCCAGGCCCCAAATGCTATTTCCATCATAGGGTTTAAGTTTGGGAAAAACATACAATTGAGCTAAGAGTCACCCTTGGATATATTTAGAGGTTTGGGGTTTACCAGGTAAAAACAGTGTAAGGATGAGGTTTAGGGTTTACCAGGTGAAGACAGTGTAAGGATGAGGTTTAGGGTTTACCAGGTGAAGACACCATAAGGCCGGCTGAAGTTAACCAGCATAGGGATGTGGTTTAGGGTTTACCAGGTAAAGACAGTATAAGGATGAGGTTTAGGGTTTACCAGGTGAAGACACCATAAGGCCGAGGTTTAAGGTTAACCAGCTGAAGACTGTATAAGGATGAGGATTAGGGTTTACCAGGTGAAGACAGTATAAGGATGAGGTTTAGGGTTTACCAGGTGAAGATAGTATAAGGATGAGGATTAGGGTTTACCAGGTGAAGACAGTATAAGGATGAGGTTTAGGGTTTACCAGATGAAGACAGTATAAGGATGAGGATTAGGGTTTACCAGGTGAAGACAGTATAAGGATGAGGTTTAGGGTTTACCAGGTGAAGACAGTAGAAGGATGAGGATTAGGGTTTACCAGGTGAAGACAGTATAAGGATGAGGTTTAGGGATAGGGTTAGGGAAGAGGGAACATGGCTTTCAGGGTCGGGGGACATCTCAGGTCCCTAAAATATTAGAAAGATAAACTAGTTTGTGTGTGTCTGTGCTTGTTTCACCTCATTTCTAGGGACCTTTAGGACTAGAAGTCAGCAGAAAGTAAGTAAAACATTAACAAATTCACCATGTGGGGATGTCCACACTAGGAAAAAAGGATTTTGTATGTCCCTAAATGTGACCCAAATCTCTGGCTAAATCAGAAACAAATGATTAATGGGGACATACAGTGGATCTAAAAAGTCAACACACCCTGTTAAAACGGCAGGTTGTTGTGATGTAAAATAATTTGACAAAGATAAATAATGTCAGAACATTTTCAACCTATTATGTGACCAATAACATGAACAATTCAATTGAAAAACAAATTGAAATATTTTAGGGGAAAAAATTAAAATAGAAAACTCACAATAACCTGGTGGCATAAGTGTGCACACTCTTAAACTAATATTCTGTTGAAGCACCTTTTGATTTTATTACAGCACCCAGTCTTTTGGGGTAGGAATCTATTAGCATGGCACATCTTGACGTGACAATATTTGACCACTCTTTTTTGCAAAAGCGCCCCAAATTTGTCAGATTGCCAGGACATCTCCGTGCACAGCCTTCTTCAGATCACCCCACAGATGTTCAATTGAATTCAGGTCTGGGCTTTGGCTGGTCCATTCCAAAATGTTAATCTTCTGGTGAAGCCATGCTTTTGTGGATTTGGATGTGTGCTTTGGGTCGTTGTCGTGCTAAAAGGTGAACTTCCTTTTCATCTTCAGCTTTCTAACGGACGGCTGAGGATTTTGTGCCAAAAATGCCTGGTATTTGGAACTGTTCATAATTCCCTCCACCCTGACTAAGGCCCTGGTTCCAGCTGAAGAAAATCAGCTCCAAAGCATGATGCTGCCACCACCATACTTCACTGTGGGTATGGTGTTCTTTGGGTGATGTGCAGTGTTGTTTTTGCGTCAAACATACCTTTTGGAATTATGGCCAAAAAGTTCAACCTTGGTTTCATCAGACGATAACTAATTTTTCCACATGCTTTTGGGAGACTTGATGTTTGTTTTTGCAAACTTCTGCCAGGCTTGGATGTTTTTCCATCTTGCCACCCTAACCCATAGCCCATTCATATGAAAAACACGGGAGATTGTTGTCACATGTAGCACACAGCCAGTACTTGCCAGAAATTCCAGCATTTTCTTTAATGTTGCTGTATGCCTCTTGGAAGCCTCCCTGATCAGTTTTCTTCTTGTCTTTTCATACGTTTTGGATGGACGTCCGGTTCTTGGTGATGTCTCTGTTGTGCTATATTTTCTCCACTTGATGATGACTGTGTTCTATCGTATATCTAATGCTTTGGAAATTCTTTTGTATCCTTCTTCTTGCTGATATTTTTCAACAATGAGATTCCTCTGATGCTTTGGAAGCTCTCTGCGAACCATGGCTTTTGATCTGAGATGCAACGAAGAAAATGTCAGGAAAATCCAACTAGAACAGCTAAAATGTATATGTGATTATTCAGAGGTATGAAATTACTTCTATTTAACATGAGTTTGAATGTGATTGGTTAATCCTGAACACAGCCACATCCCCAGTTATAAGAGAGTGTGCACACTTATGCAACCAGGTTATTGTAAGGTTTTTATTTTTCTCGAATATTTCAGTTTGTTCTTCCATTGAATTGCTCATGTTATAGGTCACATTAAAAGTGGAAAACGTTGACATGATTTATCTTTGTCTCATTCTCTTACATCACAAAAGCCTGGCAATTAAACAGGGCTGTGTAGAATGTTTATATCCACTGTATATCCTAGCAGTGTTTTGGCATGTTATATTTACAGAATACAGACCAATGAAAGGACAACTTGGGGAAAAATGTATTTAAGTACGTATCTTCGCACCATCCCTACACAAGGATCAGTCTGTGCTATTTCATAATTGCAGCCTTCTAAGCTTCTAAGCAGCCAGTTACAGAATAGAGCCACGAAACAGAGATGATGTCAATGGGCTCTCTGGCATGTTTAATTTGATTCAATTGTACTATCGACTTTCAGGAATTTACTAGGGGGCCAAGCTTGATTTGTTTAATAACAGGATGAGAGAATTTTATTGACTTTTTTCCCAGTCTACTCCAATGATGAAAACACACCTACCAACCTATGAGTTCTGATCTGAAATCCCAAGCTGGTGTATTAAAGGGTTTTATCTGTGTGTGTGTGTGTGTGTGTGTCCATTCAGGAAGTATATCGATATGAGCCTGGGCGTAATCCTTTCACTCCGATGGCTTCAATGGCAGGGGCACGCCATCAGATAACAGGTCATTGAACTGCAGCCGCCAGCTCTTCATTCAAAGTAAATGGGGTGCACAGAAAGTGTACCTCCACTGTGAGTCACATCTCTGGGGTCATAATGAAAATCAAATGTATTTTGGGTTTCTGGCTCCATTGCGACAGACAGCTCTTATATTGTTGATATTGCGTAAATAACTTACAGAGGGTGTTCCTTGGTTTGGTACACAGCGAAGCTTTTCAATGCATGAGAATGCCAACCGATTCACCAGTGATGCTGATACCATTTCAAAGAATGGCTATTCCATGCCAAATCCTTGATACAACTCTCAACAGGGTGTTTTTTCAGTGTATACAGTATACGAATTGAATTCAACCTTGTGTGCTGTGGCCAGAAGCTGAGCAACTATGTTATCACAGAACTGGATCCTCTGCACTGATCCTGACTCCTGCTGTTACAGTATATAGATTAAAACGTATATGTAGTTCACAGTTCCTGTCTACAGTTTTAGCAGTGCAATAGGGAGTAAAGAATATTCCGTGTGCCAACACAATCCATTGTCTTCGTGCCAGCAGAGGAGGGCAATATTCTCCCCATCATCGATGATATGCTGTGATTCAAATCCTTTCCTCCGTATTGTCGCAGCATGAACATGTGAAATCTAATGATGTTCTGTTTTGGTTTTGCAAAACCTGCTAGGTTGAAAGAGACAGGAGAACAGGTTGAGCGGGAGGGGAGATGTTCCGCTGCTTTATTCTCTGTCTGTATCTCCAATTCCAATGAGAGACATGAAAGGCAGAGACCCCAGAACACGCTGATTGAGGACCAGGTGACACATCCATGCTAATGCGTTCATTTTGTTTTCATTTCGCGGGGACTTCTAGCTGTGGTGCATCATTTGATTTCTGTGTGCATTGTGTCGCATCGCCGGAACTGTCACAACATGTGGTGCTCCCGGTCGCAGCCTGAATGGCTGCCTCTCATTGGACGATTGTCTGGGGACAATTGTTCGAATGTTAATTTTGGCAGAAATCTCATCCTGTGTTCGTGCCTTTTTCTGTTGGCTGGTCTGGTGGCCTCCTACGTCATTATAAACCTAAATGGAAGCATAATGTCAATATTTTAGCACAGGGTCGTTAAACAAATTAAACCTTTCCTCAAAACAAAGTACACAAGCAATTTGAGGTAAAATTATTTTGAGCAATTTTTTTTATCTTCATCTCCATCCTATCTGGATGGTTTTAAGAGCCAAGCTATTAAAACAGCGAGGACTTTTAACACCAACTCGTTAACACATCTTATCAAAAAACACTCAGCCACCCTGCCTTTTTCTCATTAAAATTCAATTATCGTGGAGTAGCAATTTAGACAGCCAAGAGAACAATGGGAGGAAAGCTGCATTGGAAATATAAAAGGTGCAATGAATGCATGAACAGTGACATCTTTTGTTCTGTTTTTCCACAGATTGGCAATATAATGGTGAGAGGCGCCACAAGGGGTTTAGAGAACTGTGATGCTTACCACACAGGTTATCTTCCTCGCAGGGTGATCACAGAGTAGTGTGTCTCACTGTACAGGGTGATCACAGAGTAGTGTGTCTCACTGTACAGGGTGATCACAGAGTAGTGTGTCTCACTGGACAGGGTGATCACGGAGTAGTGTGTCTCACTGTACAGGGTGATCACAGAGTAGTGTGTCTCACTGTACAGGGTGATCACGGAGTAGTGTGTCTCACTGTACAGGGTGATCACAGAGTAGTGTGTCTCACTGTACAGGGTGATCACGGAGTAGTGTGTCTCACTGTACAGGGTGATCACAGAGTAGTGTGTCTCACTGTACAGGGTGATCACGGAGTAGTGTGTAGACCTGAAAATGATCAAATGGTGATCAAATGTTTTAGAGGGTCTAGAAGGATTAACTGGAGAATTGAAGGAGATGAATGCTTTGGTTTTAAGGCCAGCCAGCTGCTAGTCCAGAAAACACAACCCCACGTTGTACGTACAGCGTGCTGAAACTTTGCACACACAGATCAATACGCCCCCAGCATGAGGACCACTGAAGCGTTGCAGTGAGCTTGGGTCCAGAATGCTTCCCAGCCAAATGCCCTTTACAACGAAATGAGAGCTACTTTTTCTTATTTATTCATTTGATGTAAGCACTTTGCCTGGAAGCTGACATGTAGAACCCACATGGAACAGGGAAGCACTTTGCCTGGAAGTTGACATGTAGAACCCACATGGAACAGGGAAGCACTTTGCCTGGAAGTTGACATGTAGAACCCACATGGAACAGGGAAGCACTTTGCCTGGAAGTTGACATGTAGAACCCACATGGAACAGGGAAGCACTTTGCCTGAAAGTTGACATGTAGAACCCACATGGAACAGGGAAGCACTTTGCCTGGAAGTTGACATGTAGAACCCACATGGAACAGGGAAGCACTTTACCTAGAACCCACATGGAACACATGGACGTTGACATCATATTTCACCCATCACCACCATCACACCCCACCCTTCACACCCCACCCATCACCACCATCACATCCTACCATCACATCCCACCCATCTCATCCCACCCATCACGACCATCCCACCCATATCATCCCACCCATCACGACCATCCCAC